>PVJH01021981.1:20525-37614 GCA_004026705.1 Nesogale talazaci | reverse complement strand
AAATGAACATGTCTTCTCCTTGTTAATGATGGAATTTATCATCAGTTTAGTCACTATGAAAATGCATATTACCAATGAATGTTCCCAGTTAGAAAATTCCACAGGGCTTAAAAAATGGATGAAATCCATTTTAACCCTACTCTACAAATAGAGGATCAATAAGAAACATAACTGATAGAATTTCCACACTGCTGTCAGACTGATGTAGCACTAGTATTGTGCACAATTCAGATGAAGGAAATAAAATAAAGAAACACTGGAAGCTGGTTTGTTTGACTTAAGTTGCACTTGCTTTTTCTGCTTTTGAAATGTGAACACTTATGTGTTCCAGGGTTTGAACCACGGGGCTCCCCACCTTGCCCTCTGACAGACTGCAGGCCGAAACATCTACTCCAGCATGTGTGCAACCACTGCACAGTCGTCCCTTCAACAGGAACAGTTATCTTTTGCACTGCAAAGTTCAAAAAATATATTATATGCAACCTTTCTTTTTCATAATGTCTGTCCAGATTAATCTTACATAAGAGGGGAGAAAAGAGCAAAATAGCACCAGAAATATTTTCATATGTAATTAGAATCTACTGTGCATGACAAAAGTGTAATAGTAATGTTAGTATAATACCAAATGCATAATACCAAATGGACAGTAGCTGAACCACACGGAGAAAGCAAGGCTATCCGTATCTGAAAATCTAGGTACTTTCAAATGAAGAAACTATGAGAACATATTGTCCGGAAGAGTTTTTTTTCAGTAAGACAATAAATAAACCCTTAAATTAAAGAATTCTAAAATAGGCATAGCAACTCAAATTTTGAAATTCTTAAATTGATTTTTAACTAGTCACAATGATTTAGAAACCAAATATGCTAAAATGAAAATGTAATAATTCTCAAATTTGTTCTTAGGTTTGATAGGTTTAGGGTATACCTAGAATATAATGTTGAGAAAAGCAACATGCCACTAAAATTCATTTTCATAGAAAGAGGCAATTATATATGTGTACGAGTTTGAGGGAATGTTACTAACTGTTATTTCTAAGTCATGGGATTGTGAAGATATTAATATTCAATTTATGTAAAATGAACATACATCAATTGAGTAATACGAAGTTTTAATTTAGCTGAGGTTGAAATCATATCAACTGTTTCAAACTCTGGAGCCTACTTTGTATTTTTAGTAGAAGAAGTCATTTGACAAGGGTCAAAATGTCTGGGTTCTAGATCTAGCTTCTGTTTTGCTTTGAGTATATCACACAATAATTATAGATCTTTTTTCATCTCTTAAATAAAGGGCATGGGCTTAGTTAGTAATTCTTAAAAGATACAGAAGGTTGGGGCTGACCCCGGTGGCATAAGTGGTTGAGTGCGGAACTGCAGCCAGCGGGCTTAGCGGTTCAAATCCAGCAGCAGCTCTCAGGAGTGGCACTGGGTAGCGCCCATGACCACCAGAGGCAGTGATGCCCACACACACACAAAAAAAAGATAACAGAAGGCAATGTTATGCAGGAACAGGTAAACTTTTTAATTGTTAGATGTACCATGTTATTTTCATTTATATTAGAAAAAACTTTAACCTTTACATAAAGTGAAGGGCTTATAGATGGTATTAGTGAGTACCCACCCCCACTCCACCCCCATTTGTCATTCTGCGAAGGCTGGCATGTTACTGTCACAAGTGCTTCCATACTATCCATAATGGAGAGATTTCAACAAAGCTTCCAGACTCAAACAGAGTAGGAAAAAGACATGGCAATTTACTACTGAAAATGAACTAATGAAACCCTTTGTGATCACAGCAGAACATTTGTGCAATTCCAATTTGAAAATTGCAATTTGGAATTGCAATTTGGAAAAACGATCAGAAAGGATCACTTGCCAGCAGAAGACATTGGTGAAGAAGTAGAAGAACAGAGAAAGAGGGGGAGATATTCAGTGAAATGAAATAGCATAATAGCAGACATAATGCCCTTGAACATGCCAGTGATCAGGAGGACAACGGCGCAGTGCAACATTCTATTCTACTTGACAGGACGTCGCCATGAATCAAAGCCAACTCTAGGGCATCTATCAGTTACAATCGGATGTTTCTTTCTTCTTCTCTTTTTACATCAGTTCTTTAAAAATCCAATATAAAAGTCAAGTTAATTAAATAACAATAGCAATGGTTCTGAGGTAATAAAAGCATCATGAAGATTATGAACAAATATGTAAAATACTGGTGAGGGTACAAGTCGGTGCAGACTTTCTTCTTAGACGCAAAGTCTGAGCTACAAAGCAAGATTTCCTTGCATAGTAAAGTGCAGAAGAGCAGGAGTGATCCATGGAGGCATAAGAATTAGAACAACCTACACTGAGGAATGAAATTCAATCATAATGAAAGGGAAACTTAATTCAGCACAAATTCAGACAGACCAACTGAAAGAGAGGGTCTACCACTAATCACTTCTGCTTGAAGGTAGACAACACAAATAAAATTCCCTCTGTAAACAAATGGAATCCCCTGGATATTGTAAATATCCCTCAAAATTGTAAATATCACCCTCAACTGCCAACCAAAAGATGGGTGGTCTTCTTGGAAAAAAGAGCCCGGTGATCTTCTGAAAGGTCACAGCCTTAACAGCCCTTGGAGTGTAATTTATTCCAAGGCACATGGCATTGCCATGAGTGGGACTCTGCCTGTTGACAGAGATTGTAAATAAAGCTCGCTCTATCAATAAAGGAGCCACCCTCACTCGACCTACAAGACTAGATAAGCATGCAGAGGCCCAGCTGCAGGTTTTGCACAGGCTGCAGGTGCTGGGAGAACACCGTGCCGCAAAGCACAGAAGTAGGTGGCTGAATCTTCAGGTTGAGACGCTGAGATATTGAAGACACTAAATAGCTTCTTTCTTCCAAGCTGGTCTTTAAATATTTTCTCTTCCTGCTCATCTTGACTTGACTGTGCTAAGGTCAGAGCTACAAGTCCTTTCCCAGGATCCTGCCTGAACCAATGGAAGTTAAAAAGCGTTTGACTTTGAGGCGTACAGTTAAGAGTGGCACGCGCTCTCTCGTGGATGATCAGGAAGGAAGGACTCTGCTCCAATGTGTATAGGTTGTTCACACCTGCATAAAAAGAGAACCACACACAAAGGTGATCTGTGAATGATTGATTACTTCATCAAATCTAGACTTTCTTCTCACCGCTCCCACCGTTGAGCTAATCGCCCATCTACAACTTTCAAATTTTTAGAGAAGATCACGAAGAGCTGCACTTTCAATTTACATCTCACCATCTGCCAACTCACAGCACAACTGCAAAGAGAAAATCATAAATGAAGCTCCCCAGCCCTCCTCCATGTTTACTGCTGCTTCTCTGAGTGTCTGTGAATAACTGCTCTTAGAGGAAGTCGAGAAGCTTCACAACCAACCAGAAGTTAGATCCATCTGCCTGTGCACAGACTCTCACGATGACTGAATTTCTGAATCGGTCACATGGAAAGAAGGTTATGTTAGGACCAGGTGCTGTGTTGTTGGAGAGAAGCGTCTATTGTTTGTGATTTAGATGGCTCTTTCCTTTTTTTCCTTCTACAATAATCCTTGAGTATTGACCAGGTGTAAATTATAAATATTTATATTTGAAATTTCTCGCCCAAATAAAATCAATGGAAGTTCTTTTTTCTCCTCCCCAATGAGAAACCCATTAAATGACATCTGAAAGTAGTTATCGGCTCCCTTGCTATTGCTGCTGGCAGCCATCAAGTTGACTTCTGTTCATGACAACTTTATGTCTTGTACCGTCTTCCTAATCACGGGTGTGCTTGAGGCCATCCTTGTAACTATTTTGCCAACTTATCTCATGGAAGGGATTGTTGGTTTTTTTAGCCCTTTACCAACGTAATACACTACAAATGAACCTATGCTTTGGTAAATCGACACTGAAGCTCAATATAAGGCTGCTATCTCTATCTGGAGCCCTGGTGGCCTCGTGGTGACGTGTTGGTTGCAATCCTCCAGGCCAGCAGTTCAAAACCACCACCCGCGCCGAGGAAGTGATACAGGACTTTCTCCTCCCATGAACGGTAAGTCTCAGAAACTCTCAGGGGCGGTTCTACCTTGTTCTACAGGTCAGCATCAATTGATGGGAGAGAGACTCCATAGCTGAGCCCTGGCCCGTAGGGTCTTTGTGAATTTTTCCTGGAATTCGAATTAAATTATTATAGGATCTTAAGAAAAAGAATAAGATGGGGGTCATTTTCTATGCATCATACCTATGAGAAAAAGAAAACATATCAGCAGATCATTGTCAGTTCAATGAAGTGGATGGGCTAAAATCACCGTGGAATAATGAGTGACTCGCAATCTTGCCAAAGGAAAACAGCAGAATAAAAAATGAGCAGTACAATGTTCTATAATTAGCCACATGGCCATGGATCCTTTAGATGTCATTAGAGTCTCATGCTGATGACCTCTGTCATTTAGATGATTTGTCTTTGTCTTGTCCTTATCACTAATCTTTATTTGACTTTTCATAAAGGGGTCTCGTGTGAACATCAGTCTCCGTGACCAGAAAAACTAGCTTGTGACTGGTCACCACCACCACCTGCTTTCAAAGGAACCACATTTGAAAGTCTTGGGTAGAGTAGAAAACTCAAAATTACACAAAAGGCCAGACTTACTGATCGTAGAGAGACTAGTGGAGCCCCTGACAAAGGCCCCTAGTCATTCTTCAGGTCTAGAAAATGAACTCAATCCCCCACTCAATTTTCAGTCAAACAATAAAAGTCCTAGAGGGTAAAAATAACACATCTATGGTATCATTAGCACCTTGGAATAATAAAACATTTGAGATCAACAGGGCAGAGTTCCCCATAGTCAAAGTTGAGAAAGGTTAAGAACAGAGGCAGAATGGAACTAGAAAATACAGGGAAGAAGTGGTATCAGATATGCTGCAATCAATATGAAAGGAAGTATTTGTGAGTTGTTGAATGGAACACTGATATCCTCTATTAACCTTCACTCAACAAAATATTTTTTAAATAATTTTTTAATGAGAGGGCAAAAAGTGTGTTGAGTTGGGTTCACTAGAGAAGCAAAACCTCTAATACTTGTGTGTGTGTGTGTGTGTGTGTGCCACTCACTGTCATTAAGTCCATGCCAATTCCCTGTGGCCCTACAGGACAGGGTAGAACTGCCCTTGTGAGTTTCTGAGCCTGTAATTCTTTTTTTTTTTTTTAGCTAGTTAAGGTTTATTATGCCAACCTGGCCCATAAACACATATGGGATTCATTAAGGGCAAAGAGACAAATGACTGGGTGAGTCTCACCTTCCTAGTTCTCAGGTCACTTGTTCTCTGATGGTCAGCCCAGGGTATGGCTGCCTGCTTCAGCAGGCAAGGATCACTTCCTGGGTTACATCCCTGAAAAAGCGGATCAGCAAACTCAAAGACCACCATTGATGAGATGGATTGACACAGTGGCAACAACTCAAACAGCAGAGGACCGGGCAGTGTTTCATGCTGTTGTCCACAGGGCAGCTCTGAGTCGCGGCTCACTAGACAGCATCTTACAGGTGGAGAAATTGATATGCAAAGAAGTAAAAATGACTTGTGAAGGTCACATGGGACATGCTAATGACCGGTGCATGTACTTGTTTCTGTTCACTCCATTCATGGTCACATTCATGAAGCGCAGCTTTGTGTCTTTGATCTCTCATCCTGAAAGCAACAACCCTCCTCTGTGGACCTCAGGTGGCCTTGGTCAGATTCCTCCTGGCTCTACTCCACAGATTTGAGGCTGTAACTCTTTATGGGAATAGAAAGCCCCGTTTTTCTCCCCCAGAGCCCCCGGTGGCTTCAAACGGCTGACCTGTGATTAGCAGCCCAACACCTAACCATCATGCTGCCAGGGCTCCTTTGTGTGTAGAAAGAAGGTCATATCAAGAAATGGCTCACAAAGTTGTAGAAGTAAGTAAATGCAGTCCAATCCATGGTAGGAGTCTCTTGGCTCACGTAAGCTGATGAACGAGAAGCAGGATGATGAAGTACAGTGAATGCAGAAGTTGATGACGGCAGATGCAGGACTTCAATGCCTGTCTTTTAGTCATTGCACAAAATTTTCCAATAAGCAAAGAAAATTCCAATATTGGAAGATTAGACAAAACATTCCTAAAAGAAAATGAATGTTACAGACAAATTTAGATTTCTATGATTTCTTCATGGCAACTTATGCCTATTACAATAGCTGTTACTTGTAGTGTATTCAATAGATAACTCTAATAAGCAAAATCAATGTGTGTGTCCTTCAAAATTAAGCTTTCTATTTCATGAGGGAACATTCCATCTTGTCTTTTTTGTGCCACAGTGATCTTCTAGAGAAAACCTTTAAGCCTATTGTTTTTGCATGCTTGGATTTTTATCTATTGGTTAGATTTGTATGTGTTGTTTCCTATTCCTCAATTAAATTATAAATTTCTTCTGATAAGCTTATTCAATAAAATCAAAAGCATCACAACCCAGAGTTCTCCTATCTACTTTTCAACAACCTGTAGAAGGATTCTTATCACTTAGAGGAGCAGAGATCTGAGCCCCTTTTCCAGAAAGAGCAGCAATGAATTTCTCTTTCCAGCACCATGTGCCTTATAATGATTAAGGTACAGAATCAGAATTCGGGGTGCGTCCTTTTACAGCTGTTGTCATGTTCTAAGCAATTGACAAACAGAGAAAAGCAGGCTGTTTCTAAAAAGGAAACTAGTGAGCTTCCTACAAGTGTACACTCTGGTTCTGAGACTATCCAACGGTGGACACAAAGATGAACTGAAATTCACTTTTAGCCAAGTGACTCAGGGGAGGTGGGGAAGCCACTTCCTACTCTTCTTGTTCTTGAATCTTGACATCTTCAAGGTACTTTTTATGTGAACTTCATATTTTTTTAATAAATCACTTATGCAAATCTTCCTGCAGAAGTGTAAGCTTAAATTCATTCACTCTGATGACATGGACAGAGCTGCCTGGGAGGAAGGAGAATCTGGTGAGTGAGCAAATCTAGGTTTATTACCAGCTTGAGGGCTCAGAATATTTTTAAAGTATTGGAGCATAAACAATGCTCTGACTCATTATAAAGAACAAACCATGTATTTGCTCTTCATTTATTCATTAATTCGCTCAGCCTTGAAAATCAAATCTCCTGAGGATCCAAAAAACAAATAAATATCCAGTGATATCTTAAAATGGCTATCATAGAAAGAATATCATTACATTTCTTTATCATTAAATTGCATATGGGAACCAAACAATAACACATAGAACCCTAAAAGATAGCATGTAGGACTCAAAAGATAAAGAATTAAATCCTGTTCAATGATATCTTAGATATCTTAGATAACTTGGATATCTTCAAATTGGTGTCATTGTGTTTTCCCTCTGTGTGAACTGATGATGACAGAGTAGATTCCACCTTTCCATTTTGTTTCTTAAGACCTTTCTTTTTCTTTTTAATAACTGTTATTTCAGCAAAAGCTGAATTGTGCACTTCAGAATATTAGAGACACAGACAAGGAAAGAGAGAAAAATGAGAGTTTCATATTCTCACTACACAGAGATTATCATTCTCAATAACTTGGTATAAATTCTTCCTATTTTTTTCTCAAATGATGAGGCCTACCTTTAAAACAAATTTTCATCTCATCTAATTATCATATCTTATTTGAATTTCTCAAAAAGAAACTGTATAGTTATTTTCATGAACCAGCACCCAGTCCAGTACCTCCTAAACCATTCTGTCCCTTAGGTGTCCCTTCCAGGACACTGATGGTTGAAGAATCCAAGATAGCTCTCCTGCTGCCTCAGAGTCTGGGAGTGTCTGTCAATGTCATGTTAGCAGAAGCATCTGAGCAGAAACATCCTCCAAGGGAAATGTTGCAATGGTGCTAGAAATGTTGGTGTCGGATCCCAGATGCCTTGATCTGAGGCATGGGTCTATTGATGAAGATGGCAGTAAAATTATGACTAGTCACGAAATATGGATTAAAGCTTATCAGGGGTAGGTGAATCCTCTAGGATATTGCCATCAGCAGCATCAACCTACTGACCCTCCATTCAGTCCCCACTCTTTCGGGGGCTGGACTCCAGTCCAGTCTTGCCCTTCTAACCCAAATTAACATCTCCTTCAGTAGCAGCAATACAGTAAAAAAGTCTTTCCCTAGGGGGCAGCCAGCTGCTGCAGTTCACTTTACAAGCGGAATGAAGATATATTGACGTGGGGGGGGGGGTGCATAGATGATCACGCTCAAATCCAGAATTGCACACGGGTTAGAGAGAAAAGTATTGGTCACTTGTGAAATTACATGCAACGAAAATAAAAATAACAAAGTCCCTGATCCACCTCCTATGCCTGTTTAGGAGGCTGTAAGCACCTGGGCAGTGTGGTGTTCGCACTGCACAGATGGGAGAAGCTGAACCGCTGGGCTGAGAAGCTGTGAGGTGCAAACATCTGTGCAAGGTAGCTGTCTCCAGAGTTGCTGGGTACTTTCCCTTTGACTCTTTGCTCTCTCTTTGCATCGTGATTATCAGGGAAACACAGCTCTCCCAGCATCCCTTGATACCACATGATATTGCTCCAGGGAACCACTGACTAATTGCATTTGAAGGGTGCAGTTCTCTCCCTCCAAGAGACAAAGGGCTCTGTGCCACTCAGTTCGGGCCACTCACCCCAATTCATAAAGAAAGGAAAGGTACAAGAGTTTGGGAAGCCAGTCTTCCTGACTCACACTTAATCTGGAAAGTTGCCCCCACTTGATTTCCTCCTCTTACCCAATTATCTATGTCACCTCAGTTCCTTGGACTTCGTGTATCAATCTCTCTAAAATGCTCCACAAACTTGGAACAAAAATGAAGCCGAAAACAACGCACAGACTGCTTTCAGAAACTTCTCCTTTCTTTTTCTGCACAGGGCTGTCCCCCTCACCAAAAAAAGACTAGTCTCTATATCTATCTATAGTAAACACAAGGATTCTCAGAGACAATGTTCAATCAATCAGAGATCAGACTTAGTTATCCACTATGCATCTGTTACAGGGACAGTCAATACTTGGCATAGAAAGTGCTCACATTGCCATCTTGAGGTCAGTGTCAGAGTTGCTCATAGCTTCTGATGAAGCGTCTTAAGCTTTCTCCTCGCAGTATGCCAAACAATCTGGACTATAAACACTGAAAGTGCTCGGTCACCTACCCTAAGATAATTGGAAAGGCCTGACCAACCAATTTGAAAAGACATATATGTGTGTCCGATCCTAAGAACCATAATTTAACAGCAGGTAAAATTGTCTAGCAATATTGTAATCCACACACAATTAAAATTTTGCTGAAGATAGCTCACAGTGACAGCACTACATTGACAAGAAGCTGAGAGACCCAGGCTGGATTCAGAAGAGCATGCAAAGCAGGGGCTGTCACTGCTAACCTCATTGGATCTTAGCAAAAAGCAGAGACTATCAGAAAAAGTTTTACCAGGAATGTTTGATTGACTGCACAGAGACATTTGACAGTGGGGATCATAAAAATAAGGATAACATGGTGAAGAATGGGAATTACAGAACACGCAATTGTGTTCACGGAGAACCTGTACATCAACCAAAAGGCAGTCATTCAAACAGAACAAAAGGAGAGGAGTATACCAGCGTTCTTTCTAGTCTTTCACGATACTTACTTAATCTGTATGAGCAGATCCTTCAAGAAGCATGTCTATATAAAGAGGAACACAATAGGGACTGGAGGAAGACCCGTTAACAAGTTGTGGTTTACGGATAACATATCAGCCTTGCTTCCTTACCATGAAGAAGACTTGGAGTCTTTGTCAAGTGTTAAAAGCTGGGACATTCTATTCCCGTAGAGAGTGACATCTCAGAAACTCACAGGGGCAGTTCTACCCTGTCCTGTACAGTCAATATGAGTTGCTATCTACTTGATGGTGATGAGATTGGGTGTTTGTTTGTTTGTTTGCTGCTTACTTGTTTATGGCACAGTGAAACATGTGAATTGGGATTCAGAAAGTGTTTCGTGGCTGTCAGTAACTAGAAGACGGTTTTTGTTTTAAAATAGCACATTTCTGCTGAAAGCATGCGGTCATTTTGATGTTAACCCTCTGACGGCATCACCCGGTGTAGTACCAGTACACACGCACCCCTAGTCATGTCACAGAGAGCCAAGCACAGAGCAGCAGGCTGCCTGCAACCACGATGCCTCACAGAGTCAGACCCTCAGAAAGCCAGGCCCTTGCAGCTGAGTTTGCGCTCAGCTCCCCCTGCAGCTCCTGTCACTGTGTGTCACTCAGCACACAGTAGTACACAGCCGAGTCTGACGCTTGCACCGCGGCTTTCTCCAGGTGGAAAGAAGATGTGTCTTTGTTGTACATGGCTTCAAAACCTTGGCCGTTTCCTTTCTCCCCGGCCCTGGTAGCTTTCAGGAGAACCTGTAGACCTTCATCCGCATACTGGACATACCAGAAAAGCGTGGGATACCCTTTGGCTGTATACGTGCAGTTGAGGATCAGGAAGGCCCCTTCTGAGATGATTACTTGCCCCGCATCCTGGGTCACGGAGTAGTCTGCCGCGCTTGCTCCTGCGGGAGAAAGAATTAGGTAACTTTGGATTGAGTGCTCCGGGGTGAAAGAACAGTTCCAGGCTTACTGGCACCGTCGGAGAAAGGATGCCAGCTTCAGAGTCATCTGACTTACCGACCACGACGAGCACCGCAGTCACTAGTCCTAGAGCGGAGTTCATCTTGAGACTGCGCCCTGAAGGATGCCCTTGAGGCTGAACATGAAGACACACTGACGTCACCCTGGAACGTGACTCTGACCCTAGAATCAGCCCAGGTGATGGTTTGCCTGAGGAAGCTGCCCCCTCTTGTGGACAAAGGGCTGAACTGAGTCCGAAAAGGCAGAGACGTGTCCCAATCCCTGTCTCGACTTGGTCCTTCTACATAGGAAGGACAGCTGAAGTAACCTCTATGGTCTAGCTTGTTTGGGGCGCAATACCTAACATGGGATTTCTTTAGTGGAGTATCTCAGGACGTTTCTGTAGCCAGGAAAATGTCGATTTCCTTAAACATTTGATATGAGCCACTATATTGTCATAGAGCTCACACATCCCGGGAGAAACAGGTGGTCTTTTACCCCCATAAGAAGTCACAGTCTGCAAAACCCACCGGGACACTTCCACCCTGATATATATGACTACTAGAATTCAGCATAGATTCAATAGTAGTGAGTGTTTTTTGTGGCCTCAAATATCCATCCTCATTAATCATTGAAATGTCCGGGAAGAGTGGACTGAAATTAGAAAAATTAATAATAATTTCAACTGATATTGAGAAATTCTGTTTTTCAAAGCAGTGCCTAGTATTTCCTAAGCGTTCAATAAATAGGGGTTAACTTTGAAAATATCCATAAGGGATCCCTTTAAATAAAGTAATTCTTTAATTACCAAATAATGTCAATTCTAATGTCAATTCTAACACAATCTGCTTTTCTTTTCTTTTACTTTTTCTTGTGAAATGAGTGGGAGTTGACATCTTTTTAAAATCGCTTTATCGGGGCCTCATACACCTTATCACAATCCCTACATCACATGCAAAGCACACGTGTACATTTGTTTGCCATCATCCTTCTCAAAACATTTTCTTTCTACTTAAGCCCTTGGCATCAGCCTCCTTTTTCTGAAGCCAGCCGTTTCTCCCTCTGTCCTGTCCCCCTCTTCTCCCTCTGATTGGGGAGCCCTAGGGGCAAAGTGATTGCACACTGAGCAATCAAACCACCCGCCAGCTCTGCACCAGAAAGACTGGGCTTTCTCCTCCCATAAAGAGTCCCAGTCAAAAAAAAAAAAACAAAAAGAGTCCCAGTCTCGGGAACACACGGGGGAATTCTACTCAGTCCTAGAGTGTCACTATGAATCTGCATCGACTTCATGACAGTGGGTCATTTATTACAGTTTCTCTTTTATAAAATGTGGTTTTCCCAAGTCAATACGAGACTACCCGATAGTCTATGACTTTGGATCCCCACTCTCCCCCCCTCCCCCTCTGTTACCACCAAAGTCTGTCCCTCTTTATTTTTTCTTTGGCAGCAGCAGCCCCATACACTATTTGTCCTTTTGTCATTAACAAACTTTACATAGCACAGCGCTCTACAATTCTATCCTTATCAGGAGAGTGTCACAGTTGCATTATTCTTTAGGCAGCCTTAGTCTTCTGTGGTGTGTGTACCAAAGTTTATTGATCCATTCTTCCACTGATGAGCATGTAGGTTGTTGCAATTGTGAATCAGGCTGGGATGAACATAAATTTGCTTATGGTGCAGCTATGGTTTCCTTAGGGCATACACCAAACAAAGGATTGCTGGGTCATGTGGTAGTTGTATTTCCAGTTGTTTGAGGGGCCATACTGCTTTCCATGGTTGCTGTACACTTTTACTGTTCTATGAGCAGACTATGACAGTTCCCATCTCTCCCTTTCTAGTATTTTTCTTCAGAGACAGGTGGTGCTTTTTTGTTTGTTTGTTTGTTTGTTTTATTTTTTAATATTTTATTGGGGGCTCATACAACTCTTGTCAGAATCAATACATACATCTATTGTATGCACAGCACATTTGTGCACTTGTTGCCATTATCATTCACTTTGCTGTCGATGCCGACATGAGGTGGGTCTCATCTTTGTTTTTATTCTTTCCCTCAAATGGCCAGTAATCGTGAGCACTTCTGCACAAGCATGTTGGCTTTCATTGTTCTTGCAAAAGTCTACCATGTGATTTTCAGCTTCGTTTCTATCATCCAAACTCAGGCTATCCAACTTGTGCTCCTCCCTCTTTGTGTCTAACATTTGCATTCCAATCACCAATAATTGTCAATGCATCAAGATTTTATGTTACCAATTTCAGACGGAAGACCTTTGTCAAAGTCTTCAATTTCTTCATGGTGGGGCATACATTTGAAAAACAGCTATATTGATTGGATTTCCTGAATGCAGATAGATATAATCCTATCACAGACAATAGTACACTTCAAGAGAGATCTTGAAATGCCTGTTTTGGTGACTAATGTAACACCATTCCTCAGGATTGAATCTGTCCCAGAGTATTAGACCATATGATTTCCTAGTTCAGAATGGCCAATTTTCCTTGATTCATACTTCATGCATTCAAAGTTCTGATTATTAATTGACATTTGCAGCTCTTCTTATTTTTAACTGTACACTATCAGAGAATGGAGACACTGGAGGCCTTCCTCTGGTAGGTTTTACTCAGCTCACTTTAAGAAGACAGTTCCTCCTCAATAACATTTTGAGTGACCTTATGACCCATCTCCTGACCCTCTCTCTATGTCCTGAGACCTTTAGTCATTGACAGTGTTTACATGCTGTGCATGAGGCTTTCAGCAGTTCTTTCCTCCAAAATGGACAGCCCATTCCCTCTTCATGGTCTGTTCTTTGTCTAGAAGCTCTGCTGAAATCCATCCCCTTTAGTGACCCTGCCAGCATTTTAAATACCCATGACATAGCTTCCAGCCTCACAGCAACACACAAGCCACCACGGTACAACCAACTGACAGGCAAGTGGTGGAAAAGAAGGGTTAACACTGGGCCAACGCAAAACCTCTTTAAAGTACTCCCAAGCAAAGATGTAACTTTGAAGCTGAGCTCCAGTGGCTCAGTGGTTGTGTGCAGGACTGCGGCCCACAGGTTTGACAGTTCAAATCCAGTAGCAGCTCTCCAGGAGCAAGACTGGGCTTCCTACTTCTACCAGGGCAGTGATGCGACAGAAAGGAAAAAAGGGGGAGAAAGAATGTACCTTTGAGGATGAAGTTACACATGACACTTCAGACACCTCACGTGAATGGGAAATTTGGGTAATGATTAAGGAAGGACACAGAAGAATGGATGCATCCATCCCATTGTGCTTCTGAACAATAATGAAGTTGCGATAGACCACCAGAAGAACTGGCAAATTTGTCTTAGAAGCACAGCCAGAGTATTCCTTAGAAGGGAGGATGCGGAGAGTTCATTTCACATCATCTAGACATGTCATCAGGAAGGAGCAGTCTCTGGAAAAGGATGTTGTGCTTGGTAAAGCAGAGACTCAAGGAAAAGAGGAGGGCCTGTCCTAGAATGACTTGCCCAGTGAGTTGGTGAAAACAAAGAGCTAACACATGGTCACAAGGCCTAGGACGGAGCAGTGTCTTGCTTGTCCTTTTATACACAGCGACCCAACTCTAGGACCTCTGACAGCCACAGGCCCTCCTCTAAGAATTCTGTGCTCTCGGGTGGCCATTTTCAAATGGTTGTTTTTGCATCGTTGAAGAAGTTAAATTGCGTTCCTTTTAAATGTTCTTTGAATTTGAAAAACAAAAAAAGAAGTCCAAAAGGGTAGGACCAGAATGCAGAGTAGATGGGGTAACGTTTCCCAATGAAATATTCTTAGGACAGACCTTGCTAACTGCAAAGAATACGCAGATGCGTCGTCATGACAGGGGGGAAAAACCCTACACACAGCTTTCCTCACCTTTTTTTCCCACCGATGCAGTTGCCATTTTCCTTAACACTTCTTCATAATACACCTCTGGAATTGTACTTTTGTCTGTCTAGAAAATTTATCAAAATCACTCCTTTGCAATTCCCCCAATTACCATGACCTTCTACATTGATTTCTCTGCCTTGAATGTAGCAGCCCTGCACATCCCTTTGGAAGTTACTATTTTGATAGGACTTTTTTAAGGTACCCTCATGAGACTATGGTAAGTGTGTTACTGAAAGAACTTGCTTCCATGCATGTTTAACATGCTTTGTTTAGCCTAAGAATTTGCATGCTTCAACTGGAACCACAGTGACAAAACTCCTCTACCTTCATTCGTATTTCCCCAACAGTTTCCTGGTATCTTTTTTGTAATATTTCATTTACTTTCTAAGCACTTTAACCACACAGTGAATTATCCCAGATGCCAAGAAAATAGTTCTCTCAAGAACATCTTCAAGTCATTTAAGGTTTATTCATATAAAGATTTTTTTTCTTTTTTAGAAAATTTTGGGGGGGGAGGGCATCACTGCCCTCTGGTGGGAGTGGGAGGCCCAGCCTTGCTCCTGAGAGCTGCTGCTGGATTTGAACCACCAACCCAGTGGGCCACAGTCCCGCACTCAACCACTGCACCACCAGGGCTCAACCCCATATAAAGATTTGCATCAATATATTTACTAATAGTAAGTCATCTTTGAAATTAAACTAAACAACTTTATTTTGCTGAATTTCATCTTTTTGTGTATTTTGGGCTCTTGCTTTTGTCTTGAGTGTGTTAATATTCTAGCTGCTTTCAAATGTGATGCTATCATTTATTTTGCCATCGTTTCCCTTGACCACCAGTTTTGACTTTCATATTTTTTTCTTTCCATCAGTGTCTGTTCATCTTCTTTTTGTTCATTTCCTAAATTTCTGAGTTGTGTATCTGTTTCATTTGTTTATATTCTCTACTATCTAGGGAAAAGAACACATCAGCTGTAGTCAAATTACCTGAAGGCAATACATCAGCTCTCTTCAAAGTTCTGTGTAATGATTTCTGAAGCAATGTTTACCTCACCTTATCTCAGACTAATAATTCAGTAGTCAAAGATTGAGGAAGGAAGATAAAACTTAATGTTGCTATGCTTATATAAAGCATATTAATTATAGGAGGCTTCGTGTTCAATTCCTAGTTAAACAATGCTTCACAAAGCAATTTTCTAACACAAATTGAGCACATCATCATCCATTAAAATATTTATTCTTGAAAGGAAATTATCTTTTGACATCATAAAATTCCAACAGAACTATGAAGTTAGTTTGTACATGCAAATAAAAGAGGCTTACATCATGGTGTTCATTCTCTCAAGAATTCTTGAAGTTCTAGGAGCTCACCTTCAAATCTTGAAGGAGATGTGACAAATATTCAAAAACAAGGAAATTCAATCACTACAACTATTACTCAAATGTTTGTATCAACCTCTAAAACGAGTGCTGCAGAGATTGAAGATTTACACCAACATCCTCAGTTTAAAACTGATGACACATTCAATCAAGATGAACTAATAATTGGTGATTGTAGTGGACAAGTTGGAAACAGAGAGGATAAAATAATAGCTATAAAATATGGTCTTGGTGATAGAAATGAAGCTTGAAATTGCATGACAGAATTTTGCAAGACCAAGGACTTACTTTTAGCAAATGCCTTTTTCAGCAGCACAAAAGGTGGATATACACACAGACTTCTTCAGATGGAATACACAGAAGTCAACTTGACTACATTTGTGGGATGAAACCAGGGAGGAGTTCAACATTAGCAGCTAACACCAGGCCTGAAGCTAACTGTGGAGAAGACCATCAATTGTTCGTCTTTGAGTTCAGGTTAAAGCTGAAGAACATTTTTAAAGTCTATGAGAACCTAAATATGATGTTGAGTTTTTCCTTCAGAATTTTGAGAAACTCTCAAGAACAGATTTGATGTGTTGAACATTAATGACAGAAGACTAAATGAGCTATGGGAGGACATCAAGAGTGCCATTCATGAGAAAGCAAAGTTATTAAGAAAACAAGAAAGAAAGACAATATGATGGTGAGTGTCAGAAGACACTCTGAAACTTGCTCTTCATCATGGAGTAACTAAGGCAAAAACAAGATGAAGTCAAAGAACTGAACAGAAAATTTCCAAAGATAAAGTAAAATGTTATAATAAACTGTGCAAAAAGCTAGACAATGAAAAAAAAATGAAGAGACTCAGCATATCTTACACTGAAAGAACTCAAGGAAAAAACTCAAGCCTCAAATTGCAAGATTGAAAGATTCTATGGGCGGAGGAGGAGAGCAGGGTGGGGACCTAAGGCCCACTGCTGGGTAATTGGTCACCCCTTTACAGGGGAGACACGGGGAGGAGACAGACCAGTCGGGGGGCAGCCAGGCAGTGATGATGCATACAAGTTTCCTCTGGTTCCTGAAGCCTTCCTCCCTGTCCCCCAACCATCATGGTCCCAACTCTACCTTGCAAATCCAGATGGACTGGAGAAGTCACACTGGCATAGAGGGGAGCAGGAGATATGGGGAAA
>PVJH01021981.1:0-20425 GCA_004026705.1 Nesogale talazaci | reverse complement strand
TGGGCCAATGGTTAGATTGGAGATACTGGAAGGGTGGAGGGAAGGGGGGGGTAGAGAGACGGAACCAACAGCAAGGATATATACACAAGCACTTATTTGAAGGACGGGCATCAAAGGAGTGGGTTGGGGGAGAGGTCGGGCAGTGTACAATATGACAAAACAATAACAATGTATAAAGTATTGAGGGTTGGAGGGGAGGAGAGACCAGGGGAAGAGGGGAAGGAATGGATAAGCCGTTACTAGGGGCTAAAGGGAAAAAGGTGGACGATTGGAGAACAATAATAGAAGTGGACATTTGAGGGTGCTTGACGAGTATGCTTATTTATATAGTGTGAAAAACGATGTTTGAACCCCTAATAAAATGATTGGAAACAAAAGAAAGAAAGATTCTATGGGCAAACTAGTGAATGGTACAGGAAGCATCAAAAGAAGATGGAAGGAATACACATAATGACTGTACCAGAAAGAACTAGCCAATGCCCAACCATTTCAGGAGGTAGCACATGAGCAAGAACCAGTGGTTCTGAAAGAAGAAGTTCAAGATGCACTAAAAACATTAGCAAAAACAAGGCTTCTGGAATTGATGGTGTAATAATTGAAATATTTCAACAGCTGAAGAAGAACTGGAAGCACTCCCTCATTTATTCCAAGAAATGTGGAAAATACCTACTTGGCCAACTAAATAGAGACATTCATACTTATAGCCATTCCAAAAGAAAGGTGGTCCATCAGAATGTGCAGATTATAGAAAATATTCTTGATACTACATGCAATTACCTACTTGGTGAGGATCATGCAACAATAGTTGCAGCAGTACATCGACAGGAAGCTGCCATAAATTCAAGCTATATTTAGAAAATAGCATGAAGCAAAGGATATCATTGCTGATGTCAGACAGAACTTGGTCCAAAGAAAAATACAAGAATGATATTTACTTGGATTCTATTTACGATGCAAAGGGATTCGATTGCGTGGGTCATAACAAATTATGAATAGTCTTGAGAAGAATGGGAATTCCTGAATACTTGATGGTGCTCATTTGGAACTCATGCATGAATCAAGAGACAATTGTGTAAAACAAGAACAAAGGAATATTGCATGTTTCAAAATCCAGAAAGGTGTGTACCAGGATTGCATCTTCTCACCATACTTATTCAATCTATATGCTGAGCTAATCATCAGAGACGCTGGACTATATGAAGAAGAATGCAGCAACAAAATTGGAGGAAGTCTTGTTGACCTATGATATGCAGATGGCACAACTTTGCTTGCTTAAAGTGAAAAGGACTTAAAACATTTTCTAGAGATGGAATGCATCCATATTGGTGAAAGCATGTAGCATCGCATAACCATTTAAGAGCGAGTTACCCTTCTTTGTGAAGTCAGCTTATTTAAAGAGAGATACCCTAGAGATAGAATGTCAAATTATTGCCATATAACCCCTGCCTCTGGCCATATAACCCCTGCCTCTGGAGGACAGATAACAGAAAAGTGTCATAGAAGATAAACCAAGATAACTCAACAAGGTCAGAAAACCAGTCCTCTGATCCAGGACTTGCAGTTGTGTCACAGGACAATCATGCCCACGTTCCTACCATGAACCTGATCAGAAAAACAGAGAACCCCGAAGATTCAGAATGGCAAAGTGATCATCTTAGAAGTCCTCCGTGTTTGTTAATGGTGAACTCACCTGTCCCATGATCTCTACCTTCCATCAATATAGAGTGAGTTTACCAAAAGAACCTGCAATTGTTCGTGGTATACATAAACTCTTAAGATAATCAGCCTCTCTCCTTTTCTCATTTCAGGATTAAAAAAAAAGAAAAGAAACACCACAGCTAATAAAACTGCCTCGGAGCTTTTAAGGAGAAAACTGGGGGTGTTGGGGGAGGTGGGGGAGTGTGCTAGGCTTGTGACATCTGTTTCAGCTGAAAATGTCTCTCTCTAGCTTCCCATTCAGCTCTTTCATAATAAACCATCAATTCACTGATTAAAAAAAACATTTTCTAATGAAGATCAAAGATTATGGCCTTGATCAAGGAGTGTGAAATGCATCTCAATGTCAAGAAGACCAAAATCCTCAAAAGATAACATCATGAAAAAAGGATAAAAGTTACAAGTTGTTAAAGATTTTCTTCTTGCTTCCTGAATTCACAATCAAGACGCATGGAATCAGCAATGAGGAGATGTAAAGGCATATTATATTAGATAAATCTGCTGCACAAGAATTCTTTTTTTAATTTTTAATATATATATATTTTATTGGGGGGGTCTTACAGCTCTTATAACATTCAATACATCATTTGTATTAAGCATATTTGTACACATGTTGTCACATTCCTTTCCAAACATTTTCTACTTGAGTCCCCAGCATAAGCTCCTCTTTCCCCCTTTCCTCTAGTTCTTTTTTTCATTCCAACTCCCCATGTTTCCCCTCCCCCTATTCCTCCCCCATGAACCCTTAATAATCTACAAATTGTTATTACCTCTTCTTATCATACACCCCAATGTGTCACCTCACCCACCCCCACCTCCATTTTCTTCACTCCAGAGAGGAGGTTACATGTAGATTCCTGACATTAGTTCCCTCCTTCTACTTCACCATCTCTCCACCCTCCCAGTACCCCCACCCCCCCCAGTAATCCAGTGGGATCATTTATCCTAAATTTCCCAAGTTCCCAACTCCAGTATGCATCCCCTGGTCTAGCTGAATCTGTCTAGTAGAATTGGGATTATGATAGTCAGTGAGAGGAAGCCTTTGAGGTCCAGAGAAAAATTACCCATTTCATTGCTAGTACACTGTACCTTGACTGGCTCATCTCCTCACTGCAATCCCCCTGTAAAAGGGTGTTGCTTCACTTATTGATGGGCTTTGGTTCCCAATCTGCACTCCCTCTCATTTATAATGATATAATTTTAGTTCTTTGATGCTTGAGAGTGGATCCTTTGACACCTTGTGGTCGCACAGGCTGGTGTGCTTCTTTCATGTGGGCTTGCTTCTGAGCTAAATGGCTGCTTGTTTACCTTCAAGCCTTTAAGACCCCAGATGCCTCATCTTTTGATAGCCGGGCACCATCAGCTTTCTTCATCACATATGCTTATGCACATATTTGTTGTCAGTGATCATATCAGGAAAGTGAGCATATAATGTTATGATTATTAGTTCTTGAAACATGATAATTGATCCTTTTGGCATCTCTTGGCCCACAGGTTGATGTGCTTCTTCCAAGTGGACTTTGTTGCTTCTGAGCTGGATGGCCACTTGTTTACTTTCAAGACTTTAAGACCCCAGATGCTACATCTTTTGCTAGCCGGGCACCATCAGCTTTCTTCACCACATTTGCTTATGCACACATTTGTTTTCAGTGATTGTGTCAGGGAGGTGCCAATTTAATAGAGCAAAATGTTGCACTGAGGAAGTACTTGAGTGGAGGTCCAATGTCCATCTGCTGTCCTAATGCTAACTCTATAAGTATATGCATATTGATCTATTTCCCCACCATCATATATAAATATATGCACTTATGTACATGTCTGTATTTAAACCTCTATAAATGCCCCTTACTCCCCAGTTCTTTTCTCTTTTTCCCTATACCTCCTCCCGTCCCACTTTCATGCTCAACCTCCATTTGGATTTCAACATTTTCTCTCTGTTACATTAGTCTTAATCAATTCCTATCAGACCTCCCACATCCACCCCACCACTGACATTGAACCACCCACTACCCCCTCCACATCCCCGGGTCAGCCAATACCGACCCCAAGTCCACCCTAGAACCATCAGTCCTATCATCCCCGCCCCCAGACTGCCCATCCAGCCCACCCCATCCAGATAGACCTGCAGAGAAAACAACATGCACAAAAACAGGCATCCCAAACTGAAACAACTAAAGAAAACAAAACAATAACAACATCAACAAAAAGCACCCCAATGTCCAACATCTATGCCTACATGCAAAAATACAAAGATAATAACAATACAAAAACTTCCAAATAGTTTAAGGTCTGTTCACTGACCTCCAGGAGTGTCTCCTGGTTGAGTCAGATGGGGTGCCAGGAGGTAATATCAGGATAAAAGTATAAAAGTCACAAGTTGTTAAAGATTTTCATCTTGCTTCCTGAATTCCCAATCAAGGCCCGTGAAATCAGCAATCGGGAGATGAAAAGGCTTACTACATTAGATAAACCTGCTGCACAAGACTTCTTCAGAGTGTTGAGAAGCAAGGATGTACCTTGGAAGATTAAGTTGAGGCGGACCCCAGCCATGGTATTTTCAATTGCCTCACAAGTATTTGAAAGCTGGACACTGAAGAAGAATTGGTGAGCTTGATTTGTGGAACTGGAGAAGAATATCCAAAGTACCAGGGACTGCCAAAAGGACACGCAAGGGTATCTTGGAAGAAGTACAACCAGAGTGCTCCTTAGAGGCAAGGATGTTGAGACTTCATCCTACATATGTCACATCATGCTTGGTAAGATAGAGGGGCCGCAAAAGAGAGGCATCGAGGACTCAACTTAAGAGCAACTGTGAACAGAGCCAGGCAGTGAGTGCTTTCTTCTGCTGTGTGTATAGTCTCTACGGGTCGGAACTAACCCAGTGGCACTTAACAACCACAACAACTATTCACAGGCAGAAACACTGTATGGGCTATCAGACAGGAACTAGAACTGCTTTTACACATACAACCTATGTAAGGGACATGAGATCATTCATTGTGATTTAAAGTTGTCAATTATGTCTATCCTTCAAATTTAAACAGGATGAGATATACTCCTAAAATAAGGAAGCAAAAGTACCACCGAGATCGCAATAGAAAAGCAGAATGAAATTTTTTAAATGAAATTCAATTACAGAGCTAACGGGTTTACATAATCATGAGCTATCCACTACAAAAATATTGAAATTATGCAAGAACCCACATCAGACAAAATAATACATTTTCTGGAGATGTGTATGTGGAAAAGGCAAAAAGAAATAAAAGGTAGCATGAATTCCTTACTAAACTATACATCAACATACTCATCCAGATGTATAATAGCTGCAGTTGTCACTTGAGATCATAATAGATGGAAAATATAGTATAGAAACAATATAGGTGTGGGTTATTAAGAAACAGTAAGAAATTATGCAAAGGAATAATGAATAACATATTCAGGGTAATATTTACTTCTTAGAATAGAAGGGCAGAAATGGATAGGAAAAGGTATACCACAAATGGTGGTCATCACAGAAGGGTTAACGTAACTGTTCTCCATATGACTAAATTAACTTAATTAAAATTCTTAAAGTTATTTTTAAGCCTTTAAAAATGAAAGTTTCCAATACTGAATAATTCTATTGCAATATTCTCCAGATGAAATTGCTTCTGTATATTATCCATTTTATGCATATCAACTTATATACCTGTCATGTTATAGATAAATATGCATCAAGTATAAAGTATCACAACTAAAATGTTTATTGTGACCATTATAATGGAATTTATATCAAAACATGAATTATTTCCCTAAATTTGGCTCAAATATACCTCTGTGAGGTAAGCTCCAAAATCTTTCTAACCTTCTTCAGTCCTATGCTTTTATTTCTGATTTGTTACACATTCATATACCAGTATACAGGATACTGGAATCACTGTTAACTAATCTGTCAGGAAACAAGTGTATCTCTCATGTAAACAAAAAGGTTTGTGTCTCTTTGGGAGTGATCCCTGCAGTTTCTTAGGTTCACAGCAAGCAAAGTCAAATTAGGCTAATTCATAAAACATGGCAAAATGGCATTCGCAAAAAAGAAACAAGATGAGAGAGACCAAGTTTTTCTTATTTAGAACTATGCTTATCACACAATAAACATGTATTGAATAAATTTGTCCTGAAAATCCAACAATTCACACATATTCGCTGATTTCTTGGTCATATTTTAATGAACCAATTCTAATCTAACTTTGAAACAATATGGTTTATTGTGCCTGTTCTTTTTCTTCAACAATTCTTTCTCTGTTTAACTATAACTGTAATAATAATTCAGGACCTGGTGTATAAAACTCGATAGGTGTTTTCTTTGAATGAGTATCTTCCCGCTAATTCTACATCTGTGTGTGCTTCCACAGCCCTGGCCATTTCCTGTCTGTGATGGTGATCTTTCACCCCACCCCCCACCCCCCGCCCCGGGTTCCTACAGCAGGTGGCCATCTTAAGCAGAGCCCTGGGTTTTCGTATGCCTCTCTCTAACCCTTCTCTCACTGTGGCTTCTCTCAGTGCGCAGAAATACACTGCTGAGTCCCCCAACTGTAAAGGTGAGATGACAAGGCTGATCAATTTGCTTGCTTTTTGGAAATTCAGTGAGTAACGACCTTCTCTTGCATTTTGCTGGCCGTAAGAGTCCTGACGAATAAGAGAAATCATCTGTCCGCTGCTGGGTTGCTTGTACCAGAATAGACTAAAGCTGCCAACACTCGTATCATATGTGCAGTTCAAGGTCACCACATCTTCCTCTTGCACCGTCATTGCAGCTTGAGTTTGAGTTACCGTCTGAGCAATACTAATTCCTGTAGGAAAAAGAATAGAATCAGAAAGATTTGGGGATGTGTGGTAAAGGACAAAGCAATTCTATTTTTACACCCCATTCCTTCTTCTTTCTAAAATCCCCATAAAACATGAATTGTGTCCCCAAGTCTTGGCATAACAAAGGTCAATTCCTACTGTAACCATCCCTACCTAGACACATTAAAGTCATGACCACTGTCGACAGGTTAGAGAGCAGCACGCTAGATTTCTTCTTCCTGAAGAAAAACATCTTGTTATTTGCTTTCAGGGTCCCGCAGTGTCAGATGAACCCTACAAAGTGAGGAAAGAACTATTGAGTTATGTGCTGCTGCTGCCCAGAACAGGAAACAGGATTTCCTGGTATAGCAAGTTACTGTGTGTCATAGCATACTTCTGCATGCATTATCCAGCAACCTATCTAAGCCACGTTTTTTAGATTAACTCTGAATTTTATAGCAACCACATCTGGAAGCAAATACGGGAAGACTTCATCTTACATACTTTAGACATGTTGTCAGGAGACATGTAATCCCTGAAGCAGGGCATGACGTTTGATTAAGTGGAGGAACAGCAAAAGAGAGGAAGGTCCTTAATGAGATGGACTTAACCCCATGGCTACAGCGGTGGGCTCAACCCTGGCCATCATTATGAGAATGGTGCAGAACCAGGCAGCATTTCATTCTGCTGTGCCCAGGATCACTATGGGAGGGGTCTGACTCATTGGTACCTAACAACAACAATAGCAACAACATTTTATAGAAAAAGGAAAGCTGATGATTTAACAAAATCATTCTCTCTTCCGTCATTACTTCTCTGATAGACCCGAGGGACACCTGTTTTAAAACAACATATGTAATGAATCATAAACATGTGCCTCCACACCTGGGTAGATTATTGTTTTTCCAGTCAGCACAATAGAACCTTCAGGTCTTACAATGAAATCACCATTAAATTAATAGTGCCCCACATACTGCATATGCTTCTGCTACCTCATGACACCCAATATTTTTCTGCCAGCCAGCTGACAAATTATGAAATAGTATTAATTCATCCTTATTATTATATTCAACTATTTCAAATCCAAATGAATCTTAGAAGTGTGTTCCTATCATTAAAGAAATGTTCATGTCAAGAATCAATCTTTTCAAACTATCTCTATTTGCAGATATGATCCTATACATAGAAAATCCCAGAGACTCAATAAGTAAAGTACTAAAACTAATAGAAATTTTCAGAAAAACGGTTGCATTTTTCTTTAGGGATAGGAATAAAATCGTGAAAGTTTCTTGGATTCCATATAAAAGATGTATAAAAGAAAGGAAATCAAAAGAGACCTCTATAAATAGAAGAATATGTCAGTCACAAAGAGGAAGCTTATCATTCTGAAAATGTCAATACTACTCAAAGTGATCTATAGATATAATGCAATACATATCCAGATTCCAACCTCAGTCATTCAAGAGATGAAAAGTTAGCCATCAACTTTACATGGAAGGGAAGGCAACCACAGGTAAACAAAGCCCTGCTAAATAAAAAGAACAAAATAGGAGGCTCCACACTCCCTGTTCTCAAAACCCACATATTGATACACACACACACAGGTTGTACACCCCACTTTAATGAGTTGCATCTGTGCCTGGATCACTAGACAAGTGTGCAAATGTAACAAAGGAGTATTGCGTGGTTTAAACTCAGGAAAGGTGTGTGCCAAGGTTGTATTCTATCATTGTATGGATCCAATCTGTATGCTGAGCAAAACATCAGAGAAGCCGGATTCTATGAAAATGAGCTTAGCATCAGGGTTAGAGGGAGAGGAAGCACTGGAAGCACTTACTCATCATGCCAGAAAATGCAGAAGACAGCTACTTGACTAACTAACTGGAAGAGAATCATACTTATAAACATTCCAAAGAAAGAGGAGCCCACAAAATACTCAACTTATAAAACAATATCATTGATATCACATGCAAATAAAAATTTACTGAAGATCATTCAATGATGGTTGCAGTAGTACATTGATGGGGAGTTTCCAGAAGTTCTGGCCAGATTCAGAACAGGACATGGAGCAAGGGATAGCATTGTCAAAGATGATAGATAGATGATTAATAGATAGATAGATGATAGATAGATAGATAGATAGATGATAGATAGATAGATAGATAGATAGATAGATAGATATAGATAGAAAAACTTAGCTAAAGCAAAGAATGCCAGAATGTTTACTTGTGCTTCTCTGACTATGCCAAAACACTCAACTGTTTGGATCATAAATATGAATAGTCTTGAAAAGACAGAGAATTTCAGAATACTTCATTATGTTCATGTGGCACCCAGGCATGGATCAAGAAGCAGTTGTATGAATGAAACAGGAGAATGCTGCATAATTTAGATTCAGGATAGGTGTAGGTCTGAGTTGTATCCTCTTGGCATACTTATTTAATCTGTATGCCAAACAGATACTCAGAGAAGCTGGACTATGTGAAGCACAAGTCATCCTGAACCTGCAATATGCAGATAGCTCAAGCTTGGTTGCTGAAAGGGAGGAGAACCTGAAGCCCTTGCTGATGAAGATCAAGGACTGCAACTAGATTACAACTCAATGTAAAAGGGAAAAAAATCCTTGAAACTGTACCAATAGGCAATGTCATGGTAAGTGGAGAAAAAATTGGAGTTGGAAAGAATTCCATCCTGCTTGGATCCGCAATCAATATGCAGGGAAGCATCAGTCAGAAGATGTAACGACGCATTTCATAGGGTCGATTTGCTACACAAAACCTCTGTCAAATATTAAAAGGGTGAAGATCAAAGTACACCTTAAACAAGCCATGATATTTTCAATTCGTCTGATATGTACGTGAAAATTGGACACTGAATTAGAAAAATCAAAGAAAAATTGATGCGTGTGAACGATAGTGTTGGTGAAAAGTATTGAGTACCATGGACTGCCCCCAAAAAAACAAACAAATCTGTCTTGGACAAAGTATAACTACAATATTCCTTAAGATACAGCTTGACCTTGTGCACTTTGGACATGCTCTCAGGAGAGACCAATCCCTGGAGAAGGACATCATCTTTGGTAAAATGGAGTGGCAGCAAAAAAGAGGATAACAAGATAAAATCAACAAGATAAAATTGACACAGTGCCTAAAATAATGGGCTCAAACATAACAACTATTGTGTGCATGGAGCAGGACTAGGGAGTGTTCTGTTCTGTTGTACATAGAATCAACATGAGTCTGAATTAGCTTGACAGTGTCTCTCAACAACTAACAAATCCTATGGAGAAATTCTACTCGGTATGGGACCACCATCAGTCAGACAGCACTCCATCACATGAACAGCAATTCTTGTGAAGAATCCATTAACAGCCAACATGTTTGGGGGTGATTTTGAACATAAATTTATGATTATAGGATTTTAATGTTAGTTTATATTAGTCTATAGTAGTTTCCATTGACGGGCAAAGAATGAATATGGCAAGTCCTGAACTTGAAGGCTTTCCAAATAAGGTTTGTGTACAGACAACAGGTGCTTGAAAAGCATTGTGTACTTGCTGCACAGAAGTATACTGCTGAGTCTTCAGGATGGGCAGCTGTGATGTGAAGGGAAAGGTGTTTCTCCTTCTTGTCCAATAAAACGGTGAGTCTTCCATTGTTGTTTATCGAATTACTTGAATAAATAGCTATAATGAACTGGAGACCCTTTCCAGGTTCTTGCTTATACCAAGGGAAGAAGGAAGAAGCACTATCTGAATAAGTACAGTTGATAACTGGGCTGCTTCCCTCCAGGGCGCTCAGCTCAGGAGGATGCTGCTTCACACTTTCTCCTCGGCACAGCCCTGCACAAAAGGAAAGGGACAAATAGGAAAAGGGGCATCAGCTCATGACTCTGCAGAACTTTCTTTTTTTACACTCACATTAGGGAGGCTAAATAAAAGAGTCACCTCTTCGAATTCTAATAGATGCTCTTGTATACAATGTATATCCCCCACAGCCTCAACTCACCATTTAGTTGTGCCCACAAGAACATGGCCCAAACTTGAATGGATGTCTTCATTGTTCCTCTCAGTTAGAATCAGCGACAGACCTGCAGTCTTTAGCCAAGATTGTTACTTCTATTATCAGCTTCTCTCTCTCTCTCTCTCTCTCTCTCTCTCTCTCTCTCTCTCTCTCTCTCTCTCTCTCACATACACACACACACACACACAATCTGTGTGGTTTTCTTCCCTCACTCCCTGCACAGCCAATAAGAAAAAGGCTCCACTGTTAGTATATTCACTCAGAATCCACTAAAATAAGCTTTCAGTAGAGGGGTACTACCATCTTGTGGTCACATGCTCAATTACTGAACCAGCTGGTGAAATACTCTTATCCTGTGCCTACAAAAGAGGCAGGTGCATAAAAACAGCACTATCGACTGTTATCCAGTTAATTCTGACTCAGACAACCGTGTAGGGCAGAGGAGAATGAGCCCCAAGTATTTCTAAGACTGTGCATCTTTCCTGGAACGGACAGCATCATTTTCTTGCTCTGAGTAGCTGTAGAGTGTGAACAACAGCCTTGAATTTAGCAATCTGAATATTGACCTACAATGACTCCAGGCTACAAAAAAAAAATGATAAGCAGCCATGGGTCAAATAAGGTCTTAGTACAAAACACTGTAGAAATAAGGAATTCTTTCTCTGAAAAGTACTGTCATTATTAATAATTTAGAAAAAGGTAGATGTGACAGTGTTTCTTCAATGGTGCGATGGGTTTGCATATTTGAACTCAGAAGAGTGCTATTATTCATATGCACAATACTCCCCAGCCATATATAACATCCTGATTTAGTGATCATGGAGGGGGTGGGGGTAGTCATCTTCCTAAAAGAAATAGAAAAGTAAACAAACAGAATGGAGACCTACTCAACATTTCAATGTCTTGAATGATGCTTCTCCTCAACCATTGGTTGGTCTGCCAGTTGGTCATACTGTGGTCAGCTCTGCCAGTTGGTCATACTGTGGTGACTTATCCGTTACTGTTATGTCATGAGAATTCCAATACTAGCTGGATCAAGTATCAGCAAGATATTGTTGCTGATACCAGATGGTTCTTAGCTAACACAGAACACCAGAAAGCTATATACTTGTGCCTTATTGACTATGTAAAGGCACTCATCTGTATGGATCATAACAAACTATAAATAGTTTGAGAAGAATAGGAATTTCTGGATACTAACCTATGCTCATGCAGAACGTGTACATGGATTGAGAGGTAGTTTTACAAGTAGAACAAAACCTTTGTTCAATGCTACTAGTTCTGCCATGTACGTGCCAAGTCTGCATGAACTTTGTCATATTATTTGTAAAGCAGGAAGAACTATCTTTCCTAATATATTGTGAGAATTTATCAAGATTATCATCAAAGAGATTGATACGTGATCACTTAAAGAACATAATTTCCAAAGATGTCTTCAAAGCATGTGACAAAATACAAAATTAATTCTAGATTATAAACCCTTGGGAAGTTATGAACCAAAGGAAATATCTTTAACTTTAACAAAAAAAAAATACCCCACATTAAATGAGCTACTTGGTGGTAAAAGAGATGACTTTTGTTAAGTTTTCTGTGGCTATAAACCTTTAGGCGAGCAGAAAGCCTCGTCTTTATTTCCAGTGCTGCTGGCTGTTTCACACTGCTGAGCTTGTGGTCACCAGCCCGCCTTCTATCCCACTATGGCTCCAGGGTTCTTCGTGAGACGTCCTGACAGTGCAAATCCCACATGAGAAAGAAATAAAAAGCATGCAGTTTGGATCGAAAGACGTGACGCTATCTTTATTTGTACACACTGCTTGTCTAGGAGGTGGAACCCGTCCTTCCTCCACCCTGGAAATGGAATTTTTTTCAAAGCTATGTATTTGAATTTCTTTTACAAAACGATCTTATTCAAAGTCCTCTCCATTACACTTATTAATACATTTGTCGAATCTGCTCATATAGTCTTGGAAACATTTTTCAAAGTCATCTGCTGGGATACCTGACAGCACCGCTCTAGTTTTGTTTTGCTTTTTTCTTCACCGCTTTGATGCTGTTAAATCACTCTTTTTTCATGTTCCTCTTCATTCACAGAAAGAAAAAGAAGTTGCAAGGTTCGAGGTCAGGTGAGTAAGGTGTGCGGGGCAAGGAAAGCATGCAGGTGACACAACCTGTTTCCTGAAAATGAAGAGGACTTGAAGCACTTGCTGATGAAGATCAAAGAATGCAGCCTCCAGTACAGGTTGCAGCTTAATGTAAAGAAAGCCAAAGTCCTCCCAACTGGTCCAGTGGTAACATCACAATAGATGAAGAAAAGATGAAGTTTGCCCTTGGTTTTGTCTTCCTCGGATCCACAATCAATGCTCATGGAAGCAGTGGACACATGGTATTGGGTAAATCTGCTACACAGTATTTCTTTAAAGTGTTAAAGAGCCAGGATGTTACTTAGAGGACCATGACTTTGCACTGATCCAAGTCATGGTACTTTCAACATCTTCTATGCGTGTAAAAATTTGCATAAAATAAGGAAGACCAAAGAAGAATCGATGCGTTTGAATTATGGTACTGGCCGAAAGAACAGAAAATATGTCATGGAAGAAGCACAACCAGATGCTCCTTGGAAGCAGACCGAGTTTTTAGTTAAGTTTATTTTTGAAGAGGATATGATACAACTGTTAGGGGGCTCTTAAGAATATTTTAGAGGCTTTGAAAACATTAGAATACTCTCCTGATGTGAGTATGTCAAGGTAAGTTTTAAAAGGGGGGGGGTGAATGGCTGGGGCAGGGACAGGGTGGGGAAGTGGCAGGGAGGAAGACAAGTGGCCCAGAATCTGTGTCAAGGAGGGTGTGGGAGGCCTGGTAGGGCTTAAGCAATGGTACTGTAACTGAGAGGAAGTATTGAAACCCAAATGAAGGCAGAGCATGATAGTGGGACAAGAGGAAGGGAAAAGGAAATAGGGGAAAGAAATAGGAGGCACTTGTAGATATCTAAACACAGACATATACATATGTAAATATAATTATTTATGATAAAGAGGGAATAGATCTAGGTACACATATTTAGTGCTAAGGTAGTGGGTGGACCTTGGACCTCCACTCAGGTACCCCCTCAATGCACGAACACTTTGTTCTACTCAACTGGCATTCCATGATGCTCACTGGAGCCAATATGATCACTGAAGGCAAATGGGAGCATAAGCAAATGTGGGGAAGAAAGTTGATCGTGCCCAGCTATTAAAAAATATAGTGGCTGGGGTCTTAAAAGCTTGAAAAGAAACATATGACCATCCAACTGAGAAGCAGCCCAGCCCACACAGAAGAAGCACACCAGCCAGAGTGGCCGTGAGGTGTCAAAAGGATCAGGTCTCAGCCATCAAACAGGAAAAAACCGTATCACTGTGTGCCCACCTTCCCAAGATGATCACTGAGGATATGTGAGGACATGAGCAAGAGAGGGGAAGAAAGCTGAGGGTGCCCAGCTACCAAATGATAATGCATCTGGGGTCTTAAAGACTTGAAGGTAAATCAGCAGCCATCTAGCACAGAAGCAGCAACGTCCACATAGAAGGAGCACACCAAGCCCGTATGATCACAAGAGGTCGAAAGGAGCATCAGAAAACAAGATTCATATCACTCTGAATGAGGGGGAGTGCAGAAGGGGGACCCAAGGCCCATTTGTGGCAATTGGACACCTCCTTACAGAAGAGTCACAGGGAGGAGATGGGACATTCAGGGTACAGTGAAGTAACGATGAAACATAAAACTTTACTCTAGGTCTTAAAAGCTTCCTCCCCCAACTATCATGATCCCAATTCTACCTTATAAATACAGGTACAGATGGGAACAGGAAATACAGGGAACCTGGTAGAGATAAATCCCTCAAGAACAGTAATAAGAGTGGAGTTACCGGATGGGTGGAGGGAAGTTGGGTCGGGGGGTGGGGGGCGGCAATTACAGGGATCTACACATAACCTCCCATCTGGAAGACGGGCATCAGAGAAGTGGGTGAGGGGAGATATCGGGCAGTGTAAGATATGACAAAATAATAATTTATGAAGTATTGAGGTTTGGTGGGGGAGGGGGACCAGGAAGAGAGGGGGAAAGATGAAAAGCTGATGTCACGGGCTCAAATGGAAAAGTAGATGTTTGGAGAATGGTGACATCAGCAGGCGTGCAAAGGTACTTGGCACAGTATATGTATGGATTGTGATAAATGATGCATGCACCCCCAATGAAGTGATTTTTTTTAATGCAAAAGGGGCATAGGGAAAAAGCAATTGTATACAAAAATTCTTGGGGTGAGGTCCAGGTAGGATGGCAGGGACCAGACCAAATCCAAGGCTACATATGGTAGCCAGCTAAAAAGATGGGAAGGGGAAGGGGGAGATAGCAATGTATAGCAGGGAACAGGGAAATAACCCACTCAAGAGGAGCATATTATTTAAATCTCCACAAGGCAAGAAGGACCAGATTTAAAGTGCTGGTGTTTCAGGATGTGAATGCAGTATGACAGCAGGAAACAGGGGGCAGCCAGTGGAGGGGTCTGAGGGCTCAGCCCCAATCCCAACTATAGGGCAGCCGTCCCTGCCTTCAGAAGAATTTACTTTAGAGACCCGCACTGAAGCTGCTACTTGGGGAGAGGAGCATGTCTGACCAGAGCACATGAGAGCAAATGAACAGAGAAGAAGAGAGAATGGAGCGCATCCTGGCCCACCAAACCTTGAGGACAATATTCCCACTCAGAACAGCCGATGCACAGAAAGGACCTATGGCCGGCCCCACTATGAAAGACAAAGTCCCTTGCTGATTCAAGGCCCTACTGGGACAACACTGGAGACACAAGCTCGGGATTGCACCTGGTTTGACCCCACCAAACAGAGGCAAAACACTAATGGCATGCAGCAGAGCAGCAGGGGGAGCAGAACACGGAGTTTCTGAAGGAGTGCTAGGGATATACTTTGGGGTCTGGGTGTGGCACCCCATCAGACTCCACCAGAGGGCACTCCTAGAGGTCAACAAACAGACCTTGAACTATTTACAGATTTTTATTTTTATTTTTTTCTGGATATTGTTTTTTTGTTGTTGTTTTCATTGTTTTGTTTTCTCTTGTTGCTTTGTCCTGCAATGCCTTATTTCTTGCACATATTATAATCATCTCCGCAAGTCTATCTAGATAAAATAAGCTGGATGAATAATCTGGAGGAGAAAATAATAGGACTGATGGTTTGGGGGGAGATGAAAGAGGGGGAGTGGGGAGAAGGAGATGGTGCTGACCAACCCAGGGACAAGGGAACAACAAGTGATCTAAAATCAGTGGCCAGGTGGGTGTGCGGGGCCATAAAAGGGATTGACCAAGATTAATGTAGCAGAGAGAAATTACTGACACCCAAATGAAGGCTAAGCATTATTGAGGGACAAGAGTAAAGTAAAAGTAAATAGAGCAAAGAAATAGGAGGCAAAGGGCATTTATAGAGGTCTTTTATATACATACAGGACCTAAATACAGGCATGTACATAGGTAAATATATTTATATATACTATGATGAGGAAATAGATCTATGGGTTTATATTTATAGGCTTAGTATTAAGGCAGCAAATGGACATTGGACCTCAACTCAAGTACTTCCTCAATGCAAGAACACTTTATTAAATTGGCATCCCATGATGCTCAACTTCCCAACAGCATAGCTGAAGACAAATGTGTACATAAGCAAAATGGTGAAGAAAGCTGATGGTGCCTGGCTATCAAAGATGCAGCATCTGGGCATCTTAAAGGCTTGAAAGTAAACAAGAAGCCATCTAGCTCAGAAGCAACAAGTCCCACAAGGAAGAAGCACACCAACCTGTGGGACCATAAAGTGTCAAAGGGATCGGTTATCAAGCATCAAAGAACAAAAAAAATCATATCATTGGATGCCCACCTTCCTGATAAAATTGCTAAGTAAATGTGGTAAAGAAAGCTGATGGTGGCTGGCTATCAAAAGATATAGCATCTGGGGTTTTAAAAGCTTGAAGGTAAACAAGTAACCATCTAGTTCAGAAGCAAGAAATCCCACATGGAAGAAGTACATCAGCCTGTGTTACCACAAGGTGTAGAAGGGATCAGGTATCAGACATTAAAGAACTAAAAATTGTATCATTATTAATGAGGGGGAGTACAGATTGGGGATCCAAAACCCATCTGTAGGTGAAACTACATCCCCTAACAAAAGGGGCATGTGGAGGAGATGAGCCAGTCAGGGTACAGTGCAGCAACAATGAAACATGCAATTTTTCTCTAGCTCTTCAATGCTTCCTTCCCCACCTCCACTCCCCCAGTATCATGATGCCAATTCTACCTTAAAAATCTGGCTAGATTAGCAGATGTACACTGGTACAGGTAAGAACTGGAAACACGAGGAATCACAGACAGATGATCCCTTCAGGACCAATGGTGAGAGTCATGATTCCAGACAGAGGGAACCAATTATAAAGTTCTACATATAACCTTCTCCCTGAGGTACAGACAACAGGGAGTGATGGAAGATGTTGAACAGTGTCAGGTATGATAAAATAATAACAATTTTTTTTGTTGTTTTGGGGACATCACTGAATAATTACAATTTTTAAATTATCAAGGTTTCATGAGGGGGGCAGTGAAAAGGGACGGAAAAAATGAGAAGCTGATACCAAGAGCTTAAATAGAAAGCAAATGTTTTAGGAATGATCATGGGAGCAAATGTACAAATGTGTTTTACATACAATGGGGGGAATGTATGGATTGTGATAAGAGTTGTATAAGCCCCCAATAAAATGATTTTTTTAAAAAGAGAATACTCTCCTGATAAAGTATCTTGAAATAAATTTTAGGAAATCTAGAAAAAATATATACCTTTTTCTAGTGAATATTTTCCCCTAAAATAATTAATATAAGTCATGTAATTTTCCTCTTCATATAAGTCATGTTATTTTTGTACATCTGAATTTAATTTTAAATGTAAATTTACACTGTGGGATTTTAATGTTTACTTGGCATATTTTGCAATTTATGGAATTATAAGAAGTTGAAAGTGGTTTCATGATCCATATAAGTTCAGAATAATTAGTGTATTTCATCGCTGTGTCTTTAATTACACATCTATTTTTAAATAAACTGTCAATAGTTATTCTATTCAAAACTTCACCTATAAATATGCCATTTTCCATTTAAACTACTATCGCTACATTCAATAGCTCTTTCTACATCTGCAGCGATTTATTTTGCAATGTTGCAGCCGTTTTCAAAATCAATCTCTACCTATACTCTTAGTAAAATTTTGACAAGGATATGTTTTATTGTAATACCCACATATACATAATAATATCCTATTATAATTTGCCAACAAAATTCACTGTCCCACCACTTTTGTGACTCCCCAGTGCCCCAAGCCCACTCTTACCGACCCAGGAGTGCTGAGTAGAACTCATCCCTAGGGCTCTGAGACTGTAAATCTTTACAGGAGTCTTTCTCTCAAGAAGCAGCTGGCAGGTGTGAATCATCCACCTTGTGGTTAACTGCCCAACTCTTAGCCTACTATACCATCAGGGTTCCTTCCCAACACCCCTGACTGCTCCAACCATACCCACACACCTGGTTGCCCTACCAAATGTTCAGCTGGCATGCTACCTATGGCTGTTGCTTTGAGGATTAAGGTGTGCCTGACCCAAGCCATGATACTTTCAATTGCCTCATCATATGCCTCTGAAGGGTGGATATTGACTAAGAACAACCAAAGAAGAATTCATGTGTTTGGATTGTGGTGCTGAAGGAGAATATCGAAATTACCATGGACTGTTAAAAGAATAAACAACTCTTGCTTGATGGAAGTGCAGTTACAGTGCTCCTTAAAGACAAAGATGAGAAGATTTCATCTCGTGAACTTTGGGCAAGTTGTCAGGAGGGCCCAATTCTTGGAGAAGGACATCATGCTTTTCAAAGTAGATGAGGTAGCAAAAGAGAGGAAGAACTTCCGTGAGGTGGGTTGACACAGTGTCTGCAGCAGTGGGTTCGAGCATAGGGACCATTGGGAGGATGAGGCAAGACCAGGCAGGGTCCTGTTCTATGGTACTTAGGGTTCTTGTGTTAGGCCAGGTGGACTAGTGAAATAAATCCAGAGACATGCATAAGGGTATGAGAGAACTTTATATCAAGATGCAGTTATGCATGAATAAAACATCCCAGTCCAGCTCAGATCAAGTCCACAAGTTCTGTGTCAGTCCACGAATTCCTCTTTAGACTCACAACACATTCAACAATGACAAAGGCAGGAAGATCACAGGCGAGTGGGTGGGAAGTCCTGTGAACCAAAGGGCAGTGGATGCATCCAGGGCTCTGGCTGCCATCAGCATGGCTCCATGTAGCCTGTCAGCATGAATGTGCAACAGAGAGAAAGGGTGCCCTTCCTATTGGGAGGGAGAGATAAAGAATCCACATGAAAAGGTCATGCCCACCAAGAGGCACAATCAGACTGTGGCCTGATTGACAGGCTAAACTCCATCCCTTCTCTCTATCAAGTTGACATGAAATTATACAACTACCACAGTTGCTATAGGTTGGAAATGACTCGATGGCCTGTAACAACAATATCCCTCGAGACACGAACTCAAGACCTGAATAGTTCAGGCACTATGATCCTGGGCATCACCTCTGCTCAAGCATATATTCCATCATCTGATGTAATATAAACGTATGAATAAATTCAAGAAAGCAACAGATAAGCATTAAAATCAAGCACAGAGTCTCTACTGAGAGCCTGACCCTGTGTAACAGAGCTGATTCCATGCAAAGTAAGCCAACACATTCAGCTTCACTAGTGTCTGCCTGCTTGTCTTCATCTTAGCTTTCAGGATCCGGTGTTCAGCTGCTAACAGAAAGGTCATTTCAAACCCATCAGTTGCTCTTCAGGGAAAATATGTGTATACTGTTTCCACTGAACTCATTTACACAGTTGGTGGGATTGTAGACTGCTACAACCTCTGTGACAAATGACATGATGCATCTTTCAAAAGATAGAAATAGAGATACCATAAGACCCAGCATTCTTATTACTTTGTGTATATCCTAGAGAAATGCAATCTGTGACACAAAAAAGGTATAGATAGTTTGTTAGCCTGGGTAGACTAAAGAAACAAATTCACAAACATGCATATGTTTACAAGGGAAAGGTTTATATACAAGAGGAATGGAACACTGAGAACGCATCCCAACCCAGTCCAGTCCAAGGTCACAAGTCTGATATTAGCCCATATGCTTGTTATCAGTCTATAAAGTCTTCTTCCAACTCATGAGACATGTGCAATGACACCAGGACAATCACAGGCCAGTGGGTGTAGAATCTTGTGTATCCAGCGGCAGTAGAAACATCCCAGAGCTGGCAGGATCATAATAGAGAGAAAAAAGATAGAACAAAATTCAATCATAAAAATGGCCAGATGAACTGGTCCAATGGAGATTGGTGGCACTCACAAAACCAGAGTCCTTAGAAATCCTTCAAGTCTTGAATTGAACCCACCCTCAGACCCCAACTTTCAGTCAAATAATAGACAGACCTATAAAGTGAATAATAGCACCAAGGAGGAATTTGGTCCTCCGTATAACCAAGCACATGAGACCAAAAGGCAGCATTTGCCATAAAAAAAATGCTCAGAAGGTTGGGAAGGGGTAGGAAATAAGGACAAATGGAAACAAGGAACCCAGGGAAACAAGCAGGAAGGCTGCTGCTCCACTGAGAAGGTGGCAATCAGTGTCACCAAGCAAAATGTATATAAAAGGTTGAATGAAAACTGAAATGACATTATAAACTTTCACTTTCATCTGAATTATATCAAAAAGCTTTTAAAGTTGGGGG
>PVJH01021980.1:0-37497 GCA_004026705.1 Nesogale talazaci | reverse complement strand
GGAAACAGCAAAGCCCACATGGAAGAAGCACACCAGCATATGTGATCAAGAGGGGCCGAAGGGAGCAGGTACCGAGCATCAAAGAACAAGAATCACATCATTATGAATGAGGGGGAGAACAAGGTGGGGACCTAAGGCCCACTGGTGGGGGAGTCAAAGGGAGGAGACAGACCAGTCAAGGGGCAGCCAGACAGTGATGATACATACAAGTTTCCTCTAGTTCCTGAAGCCTTGCTCCCACCCCCCACCCCCACCCCCCGCCACCCGCCCCAACCTTTTCAGGAGTTAGCAGATGAGCAAGAGCCATGGGTGCTGAAGGAGGAAGTTCAAATGGAACTGAAAGCATTAACCAAAAACAAGCCTCCAGGAATTAATGGAATACCAATGAAATATTTCAACAGGTATGTGATGCACTGGAAACACTTATTTGTTTACGCCAGGATATTTGGAAGATAGCTAATTGCCAAACGATAATAAATTTTCCACAATTGTGCCTATTACAAAGAAAAGTGAACCAACAGAATGCTCACATCGTAGAACGTTGTCATTGATATTACATGCAAAAACAATTTTGCTAAAGGTCATCCAGTAGCTGATGTAAGTAGTATGTGATAGAAAGCGTCTGGAAGTTTATGTCAGGTTTATAAAAGGAAATGGAACAAGGAATATCTTTGCTGATGTCAGATAGATCTTATCTCAGTGTAGAGAACACCAGAATGATGTTTACTTATGCTTTACTGTCCACGCTGAGGCATTTTACTGTGTTGGTCATAACGATGAATAGCCTTGGCAAGAATGGGAATTCTAAAACATTTATTTGTGATCAAGAAGAATCTGAGCATGAATCAAAAAGCAATTGTGCAAACCGTACTAGGTAATGCTGCATGGTTTGTGCGGAAAGTGTGAAGGAAAGTGTGAATCAGGGTTGTACCCGCTCATCATATTGTTAATCTGCACACTCGACAATCATCAGAGACCCTGGCTGTGTTAGGCTGGGTTGACTAGAGAAACAAACTCACAGACATGCATATGAATATAAGTGTACGGTTTATATACAAGAAGAATGCATTATTGAGAAAGCATCCCAACCCAGGCCAACCCAAATTCACAAGCCCAATATTAGCCCATATGCCTGATCCCAGTCTATAAAGTCTCTTTCTGACTCACGTAGTCAGAATCCTGGCGTTCAGGGTCCATCAACAACATCCAGTGGTGGTAGAAGCAACTTAGCGCTGGCAGGGCTGCACGTGGCTTCTCCAGCTTCAGAGGTCTGATTCCATCAGGGTAAGGCTGTGTGGCTTCTCCTCTGACTCATCCAGCTCCTCGGATGCTGCCATCTTGTCTTGTCTGTAGTTTGTTGTCTCTGAGACTAACTCCCAACAACTGGGGAGACAGCGTCTCATCTCCATTGAGGGAAATATCCCAAGATTTCCCAGAAGTCTCAGGAGAAAGCCATGCCCACACGGCGGCCTCAGTGGCAACTCAATGGCTATCTCCTAATTAAAAGGCTAGACTTCCACCCCCACATCTCAATCATAAAATTAACATAAGCACATGGCCGCCACACTAGATTTCATGAAGAAGAATGTTGTATCAAGAATGAAGGAAGGCTTCCTAATGACCTGTGATATGCAAAGGACACAAATTTGCTTCCTGAAAGTGAAAAGACTTGAGGAACTTGCTGATGAAGATCAGGAATTGCAGTCTTCAGTATGGATTGCAACTCAATCTAAAGCAGAACAAAATCCTCAAACTAAATTAATAGGTAACATTCCGAGAGATAGAGAAAAGTTTGAAATTGTTAAGGATTTTTTTCTTGTTTGGATCTACAATGAATGTTCATGGAAGCATCAATCAGGAGATAAAGGCATGTTTCATTGTTCAAATCTTCACAAGAACTCTTAGAGTAATGAAAAGCTACTCTTAGAGTAACATTCTTTAAGGATCAAGGTGTGTGATTTAAACCATTGTATTTGCATTGCCTCATTATCTGTGAAAGTAAGCCAATAAGAAGGAAGACCAAAGAAGAATTGATGGTTTTGACTTGTGCTGACAAAGAATATTGACAGTATTATGGACTGCCCCAAAAACAAACACCTCTGTTTGGAAGAACCATACCGATTAAGCTCCTCAAGGCAAGGACGTTCAGATACAGCTAACCTGCATTAAACATGTTGTCAGGATATCCTTGGTAAAGTTGAGGGGCAGTGAAAGAGACAAAGGCCTTCTGGAGGTGGATTGACAAAGAGGCTGCAGCAATGACTCAAGCACCGGGACAATTGTGAGGATGGTTCATGATGGAACAGCATTTCATTCCTTTCTGCACAGGAGCGCTACGGGTGGGGACCAACCTGGTGTCACCTGAAAACAGCAAGCAGAAGTTAGGAAGATATAAGCACAAATAATGTCTTTAATCTTTCAGAGAAAGCATGAATGTTCTGGCACTTTGATTTGGTTTCCTAGCCTCCAAAATTGTAAAACAACATATATATGCTGTTTTACATTATCTAGTACATATTAGTATGTTATGTAAAACCTAGAAATCTGAAGCTTATAGGTAATGAAAATACAAATTACCAAATTGAAGAGAATGTTCCCTTGTGATTCAATAAGAGCAAAATGACATCATTTATTATATGAAAAGTATAACAAAATAAAATCATAAAATAACAGAATACACTTGAAGAATTAGATTATGAGTGGATACCCTTCTCCCCCTAATGGATTCTTGTGCAAAGCTGTATATTTAAATTTTGTACAAAACAACCTTATCACCTTCAAAGTTCTCTCAATTACCCTTAATAACTTTGTGAAATCTGGGAATCCATCCTTGAAAACATTTTTCAAACTCATCTGTTTGGATGACTGACAGCAGCTCCCTCATTTTCTTCTTCACCTCTTTGAGTGAAATTACTGTCCTTTCAGGTCCCTTTCATTGGCAGAAACAAAAAGAAGTCACTCAGATTGAGGGGAGGTCAGTAAGGTGTATGGGGCGAGAAAGGCATGCTGTTTTTTGCCAAACTTTCACACTAACATGACTGCATTGTTGCAGTGGCAAAATCAATCTCCCACCTGCCACAAATCAAGGCTTTTTTGCCACACACTGTCCTGTAATCTTTTCAGAACCTCTAAATAGAAAGCTTGATTAGCAGTCCGACCTTGTGGAATGAACCCCAATGCACTATGAGTCAATGATTTGTCTGTTAGGGAAGTTGGCAAGTGACCAAGAATGAGGTTTGATATCAATTGACATTTTTTCTTTTTGGAAATCAGAAAAAAAAAACACACTTGATTTTCCCCTCCATAGTGCTGTCCTTTTAAGCTGGCTTCAACATCACAACAGTTCTGCAGCATTTTTCCAGAGCAGAAAACTGAATTTCACAGCCACATACTCTTCGCTTAAATCAACTATCATAAAAAACAAGGTTTGAGCAAAACTGCTTTATGATAAAATTCACTGAGACCAGAGAAAATATTCCTAGGCAATTCCATTGGGTGCACTAATTGGAGGAAGTTGCGCAAAGCTTTCCTAGTGGGAAAAATGTGTACTAGGAAAGCTCTGCTCAGGCCAGGGCAATTTGCGGGGTACCCTCTCATTTAGTTTATCAATTATAATGTGTCCACAGATGACACCTTGACCTAGAGTTTCAACAAGTGGTTGTAATACATAGCAACATTATTCCACCATGAAATGATATAGAAATGTGTTACTAGTACACTGACAATTACTCTAGGAAGTATACATTACATTGATGCAAATAAGAACAGAAAACTGTATCTTTGTCTTTAAAAATTAAAAATGTCTTAAATTAAGAATATTAATAACTAGACAACAGTCTACAGATGAAAACAATACCAGTCAGAGGCTGGAAATAGTAAGCATGGGTCTACCAAATAAACACTTGCTGATATTATTATACAAAATATGTTGACAATGTCTTGAAAAATAATTTCTAAAACCCCCCAAAAACTAGTACAAATTATAAATAGAATCAAGTTAAAGCCAAAACCATTTCAGGGAAATCAGTTTGCATGGCCCATTTAGGCATGTCTGTGTTATGAATATTTAAATTGTAACTTGCAATTAAGCAGTATTGATTTCCATAGGGTGGTGATCTTGACTGAAGAAACTCTTACCCTGTCAGTGACACTGCCTGGAAACCTGTTTGATTGTCACCACTGCAGTGTTGCCACAGCAGCCTATTGGGGAGAGAGATCAAGTGCTCCTAGACATTCTCAATTAACAGGGTAGCCATACAAAACAAAGAATGATCAGGTTCCAAATGAAAAGAGTGCTAAAACTAAGGAACTTTTCTCCATACAGGGCAGAGCAGCCTTTTTTATCATACTATTCAAGTAAAAATTAAATATACTCTTTTGAAATTTTGAACATTTTAAAAATAAAATAATTTCTCCATCATAGTGCCCATTGCAAAATGCACACATAAAACACTAGTATGCAACCTAATATAGTGTTGCCATTTATATTATTATTATGTTAAAATATTACTATATATCACTTTTAATATTCCCTACTCCTCTCTGCTAGGGATTATTGGTCAACCAAGAATAATAATTTTTAAAAAGCTTTATTTTACAAAGCATTTGGACAGTGTGCAAATATAGTGAGAGTAAAATAAATAACAGGACAGTGGGATGTTATAAATATAAAACACCCTTCAAAAAACTCAGTTTTATAAATTACCTCATTAGTCCTCACACTATGCCCACAGGGCAGGAAATAATAATTATTGTATCTGTTTTACAGATGAGAAAATTTGGTCACACGGAGGTTAATTACTTACACAACTTTAATTTGAGAGCCAGTTATCAGACTTGGAATAATATGCCAATCTCATAACTTTGAACTATGAAACTCTACATTTTTACTCTACAACATAATTCCAATAATGCATTTTATATGATTATTTTAGTGTTTAGCATTTTACCATGCCTTCTGGGATGTTTATGAAGTTATAACATAGAACTTTTTTATTTATCATTTCAATACTTATTGAATGGCTATATTAGGTAGAATTGCTAGGAGTCAGAATTGACTCCTTGGCAGTAAATTTTTGCTTTTTATTGCAGATGCAGATCTTTATGCTAAGTGCTATGAGAATCTTTGGTAGTAGTCAGAAGAAAGACTTTGCAGATCAACATGGACTTATTCTCAAAATACTAGTCTTTTTTAAAGCTGCCGTCTTTACATTTGGTACGGTAGCTTTGTTGTACATTATGTGCACAGAGATAACTCTGGCAAGATCTTTGGGAATAATTTGTTTTTCAATTTCTTTGTTGTCAGATGCTTTCAAATCTGTTCACGATCAAAGGGATCCATTGTATAGAACGAAACATTGCCCAGTCCTTTCCCATCTTCATAATTGTTCCTTCCTTGGATTCCATCCAGAAAGTAACTATTTCAATGCATCTTGAATCACTTCCTCTTGTTCACTGAACCCTTTCACCTTACAAAGGGAGATGACCTTCTTTAGGAACATTTTCTCCTGACAGCATGCCCAAAGTATGGGAAAGGAGTCTTGGCATACTTGGGTCTACTCTAAGGGGAACTTTGGCTGTCTTTCCTTTAAGACAAATGTGTTTGTTCTTTTGGCACTCCAAGGCACTTTCAATATTTCCTCTAGTACCCTAATTCAAAAGCATTGATTCTTCTTTGGTCATTCTTATTCGATGTCCAACTTTCACATTCATGTGATATGAATGAAAGCACCATGGTTTAAGTCAGACACACTTCTGTCTTCAAAAAAACATCCCTGCTTTTCATTACTGTGCGGCAGATTGGCAAAATGCAAAGCATCTTTTAATATCTTGATTGCTGTTTCCACGATCATTGACTGTAGATATAGGCAAGAAGAAAACTTTGCCTTTATAACATCAATCCTTTCTCTGTTTATCACGATATAACTTATCTGATTAGCTGTGGGGATTTGGGTTTTCTTTCCACTGAGTTACAATCCATTCTGGAGACTTCATCCATGGTTTCCATCAGCAATTGCTTTTAGTTCTTCCAATTTTAAGCAGCAATGTCTTCATATTTAATGTTATTAAAAAAAAAACTTCCAGTCCTGATACCACATTCTTCTTATTCTTCATATAATCCAGCTTCTTTTATTATTTTATTAATATACAGATTGTCTTAGTATGGTGAGATGATACAACCCTTCTACACACCTTCCTGCATTTTAAATCACATAGTAGTCCCTTATTATACCTTGTTATACCTCAATCTGTATACACATGACCCATGGCCACGAATACAGCGCCATAAGATTTCAATTCTCCTCAAGGCTATCTATATTTTTATCATAGTCCACATGATTGAACATCTGGCATTGTCAATGAAATTCAAGGGAACATTTTCTAGATATTATCTGCTTTCAGTCTGAGTATAAATGGCATTAGCAATGGTATCCTTTGTTTGACATCCTCTTCTGAATCTGACCTGAACTTTTGACAATTCCTGCTGCAATCGTTTTTGTTATATAACTTGACCATTCTGTTGGAATGTGACTTTTCTTTGGAATAATACAAAATAAGTACAGATATGGATCTTTTTCCAGTCAGCTGACCAAGTAGCTGTCTTAGATATTTCCTGACATAAAAGAGGGAGTGCTTCTAGTACTTCATAATCTTGTAACATTTTGATTACCATTTCAATTCCTGGAACCTGGATTTTGGCTAATATTTTATGGGCAGCTCAGGTTTCTTCCTTCAGTATGATTGGTTTTTGCTCATTTGCATTCTCTTGAAATGTTTAAATATCTACCAGTTCATTTTGGTATAGTGACTATTTATTCTTTTTCTTCTTTTGATGCTTCCTGAATCAATTTATTTTGATCTGAGAATAATATTTTGATCAGAAAATCTTTCAATACTGAAACTAGAAGCTTCATTTTCTTTTTGAATTTCTGCACTTTAAGATATCATGTTGGTGTCCTTCCTTCTTGCTTTTCTAACTCTAGGTATTTATATATTTTTTTATAATATTTTGTTTTGCCTTCCTTGGCTGCTCTTTGAAATTTTCTATTCATTTTTGCATGTTCTTTAGTTGTTCAATGATTAAGAACAAGGTTCAGAAGCTTTGCTCACAACCAATTTGTTCTTTTCTTTTATTTATATGTTTGCTTTCTTTGTGTGGGATGTATTCCCACAATTCATCAGACCTCCTTTCATGAGTATACAATATTTCAAGTCTTTTCTTTAGATTTTCTTGAAGTTTAAGTGCTATAGGCTCAAGGTCATGTTTTAGATCTCCAAGGTTTGTTTTCCTGGTCCTGAGCTTCAGCCTTATCTTAAATATGAGCAATTAAAGGTAATTGAAAAGTCAGTCCATCGCCTAGTTTTAGTTGCTAATATTTAACTTCATTTTCTCTTTAATTTCTTAATTAAATAGCTAATTTGAATGGTTAATTAGTTAGTTTATAGTTAATCTGATTTCTCTTTATACTATATACAGAAATCCATGTGCATAATTGCCTTTTGTGTTGTTGAACAAAGGAATTTACCATGAGTCCCTGGCCTTGTAAAAGTCAATCATGCAATCTCTGACCTCCTTTCAATCATAAAGGTCCTATTTTCAAACTCTTGGTTCTTTTTCTTTTTGTTTCCAATGATTCTATTTCAATCACCAGTAATTATCAATGCATCTTGATTTTATTGGGGTAAGTTTCAAATTGAAAACTTTGGTAGAATAATTCAAGTTCTTCATCACCTATTTTGATAAATGGTGCATAGATTTCAGTAACAGTTACATTGAATTTTTTTGGATTTCCTTAAAGGTGGACAGATATCATCCAATAACAGACAGCATGGGAATTTAAGCTATGTCTTGAAATATCCTTTTTGACATTGAATGCAATCACTTGCTCTGGAACATGTCATTTCAAGCATAGTAAACCATGTAATTTTATGATTCAAAATGGCCATTTTTGTAGCTCATCATGCCTAGAATTTCAATTTGTTATGCTTTCTATTTCATTTTGTAGAGTTTTCAAATTCCTTACATTCTTGTGTCATATAGTTCAACTTTGGATTGCTAATTGAGTCATGTGTGTCTTCTCTTTTGGATCCCACACAATCACACAGGAAGGTCCGGGATACCCTATGACTGCAGACATCATTCTTTTCATTATCCTGAGTTCTGTTTTGAAAAGGCAACCCTTGTTCAGTTGCATTTTCATTGCTTTCTGACCCCACGAGCTCAACTTATGTCATTGTCTCTGACAATGTAATGTTTCATTTCATGAGATTTAAACTTGGTGACAGTGTTTAGATGCTGTCTGTAAGGTTTTAAAAAGCCAATTACTCAAAAGTGGGAATCTTATTCCTTTTTTGAAATATGTTCTGAGTCTGAAAATTTAGCCCAAACGTGTTCATTTTGGGTGACACAATTGACATTGGAAATATTGGTGTGTTGCTAATGTGCTAGCTTCTGTGTTGCTATGATGCTGGGATTTCTGCATAAGAACAGGAATTCTCAGCAAGAGAAGCCAAAAATGAATTCCCTGAGGAATCCCTAAAATCGACTTCAGGGAACAGATCTTGTAAACTCATCAGACTTGATCAGAAAACATTCATAAGGGTCACCAGACAGACCAGGAACTATTTAGAGTGGTTTTTTTTTTCATATTTAGCTATAGTAGATAGCCAGGATAAACAATCCCAAGGAGAAAACAATGGAAACACTGGGCTTTTTTCAGGGCGGGGGATGTGGAGTAGGGGGAGGTGAGTAAAAGGAGGGAAGGGAGTCATTAAACCCAGTTACAGGAGAACTACAAGTGCTCTGAAATCAATAGTGAGGAGCACGGAGAAATACCTGTTGAAGTTACATTCTTCACACAAAGTAGTTGTGACCGAATGAAGGTCAAACATGAGAGTGGGACAGGTAAGAAGAAGAGGAAAGTACAGCAGAGAATTAGGAGGCAAAGGACATTTATAGAGGTATAAATATAAGCACATAAATATGTAAATATATATAGCAATGAGGCTATAGGTCTTTACATACATATTTATATGTTAAGTATTAAGGAAGTAGATGAACATTGATCTTATATTCAAGTCCTCCCTCAATGTAAGAACACTTTATTATAATAAACTGGCATCCTATGATGCCTTCCTGACACAATCGCTAAAGACAAAATGGGTGCATAAACAAATGTAGTGAAGAAAGCTGTTGGTGCCTGGCTATTAAACCATACAGCATCCGGGGTCTTAAAGGTTTGAAAATAAACAAGTGGTCCTCTAGCAGGGAAGCAACAAAATCCACATGGAAGAAGCCTACCAGCTTGTGTGATCATCAGCAGGTATCAGGCATCAGAAGATGCCAAACAAATAATCAAATCGATGCAAGCAATGGGTGCAGAGTGGAAACCCAAATCCCATCTGTAGACAGTTGGGCCTCACCACATAAGAGAGTCATAAGGAAGGGTCTAGTCAGCCAGAACACAGCGTAGCACCAATGAAACATACAACATGCCCTCTTCCTCATCCCTCATTATCATGATCCCAGTTCTCCCCTATAAATCTGGACAAGAACATGTACACTGGTACAGATAAGAGGTCTTGACACATGAAGTCCAGAACAGATGCGCCCCTCAGGAACAGTAATGGAATTAGGGATACTATTGGGTTAGGTGAATGGTCAATTGCAATGATCAATGTATAAGCCCCACCTCCATCGGCTGGAAAGAAAAACAGAAATGTGGGTGAAGGGAGGCAACAGACAGCGTGAGTATAAAAATAATAATAATTTACAATTTATCAAGGGTTCACGAAGATAGAGGGTAAAGCAGGGAGCAGAAAAAAAGAGAAGTTAATACCCAGTGCTCAAGTAGAAAGAAAACGTTTTCGTAGTGATAACAATGTATGGATTGCTATAAGAAGGTAAACTCTCCCAATAAAATTATTTATACAAAAAAAAGAATAGAAGTTGCATATATAGTTTTGTTTTCTCAGAATACCTGTTACTTATATTATATCTAATTATTTTGAATTTTAAGTAACAATTTTTCATTAACCTGTAAACATTTCTTAACAAAGCTTCACAATATTGAACATGCAGTAGTGTAAATAATCAGGCTAACACCTAGTGTTTAGTGAAAGGTGAGGCACATGTTAATTATTGCTACTTTACCACTTCACTAAACATAAAATTAGATGTACATTTAATGCATTAAAGATCAGATACCAAGGTTAGACTCATGGAATAATTATTTAAGCCCTAATTGTTTTTGCCTTTTTGTTTGTTTTTCTTTTAACACTGATAACTAGTTTCCCAGTAGGGTACATATAATGCCATTTAATTCACCTTGCTCCTTTATTCCTAAAACAAATGTACTCCATATGTAAATCAAAATCCCCCCAATTGAATTGCCAAATAAAAAATTCAAAAACCCATAGTATTATGATTTAATAATAAAGTTAACAAAAGTGGCCTTTGCTACTTCTTATTGATTGAATTTCATAGACAGTTTCCATCCTATTTCCAGAAAGTATTGTAGGCCATTAAATATAATTTTGGGAAGATGTTGTATGAAACGAAAAGGAAGAATGAGATTGGGTGGGGCAGGGGAGAAAGGGTGTAAATATCTGTTAGTAGGATAACAGTCCTATTTCAGTCTCTCAAGTCATTTCCAGCTTGTAAGGACCCTATGTTCAGAAGATGAAGCACAGCTTGGGCCTGCATGTCCCACAGACATCCTTGCCATGATTGAAGCATGGCCGCAACCACTGTGATAATCCATTTCATGGAATTATTCCACTCCCCACCTCTTTTTCTAACCTTTCACTTTGCTAGGCATAATATTCTTGTGACTCTTTCTGATCATATTCTAAAATTCATTGAAAAGAAATCTTGGCATCTTTATGATCTGTTTTTACTTTTTCAGAAATAGATTTGTTCATATTTTCAATGTTCTATTTCAACACCATGGTTCAAATCAATTCTTCTTAAGTTTTCCTAGTTTATTGCCAAACTTTTGTATGATGGATTGATCAGGACCACTTCAGGCCTCAGAGTGATATCTTTGCTATTTTAAAGAGATCATTTGGAACAGACCCTTTAAAATAAGCATTGTATATAAGGAAATTTAAAACAAAATATTTGACAACTTTAATAGTTTTATTAATAGAAATGTTTAATACAGGTAGCAAGAGAAAATTGCAAGATTGTAAGGTATTAAGTGGCCTAAAATTCACCAGCAGAAGCAATGTGGTAGGTTAGTTTTTGTTTCTTTATGATATTAATATGTGAAATAATGCCAAGGTATGATATAATTTCTCTCTCACCACACATATTTACTGAGGTGTGAAATGAAAAAATTGATGGAAATGCTTAATAAACAGCATAACTCATTTCTGTTCTTGTAGGATAATATCAATTTCTATCCTTACTTTACTAATATATTTAAACAATATGTCCATCAAAAATCCAATGTTTGAAGCAGTTATATATTAAATTAAATACAGTATTTAGAAAATAGGTAATTAATCTTTATTAAATTTCAAACAATTGCTTCCAAGAAAGGTTTTTGAATTCAAATTGAAGAAGCTTTGAAATGTTTGTAGCTGAATGAGATGAAAATTAATGGAATTCTTCACAATTTTTATTCCAAACAGTTTTATTGATGTATAGTTCACATATCATAATTCAATAATGCAATTGCATGAAGAAATTTGTATTATCATCCGCACAATCAATTTTAGAGGATTTCTCCCATCTTGAACTCATTATCAGTTCCATATACCACTCACATCCAACTTCACTAATATACCCACAGGGAACCCTAATTCCAGTTACTATCTGTATACTTTTGCCAGTCCTGGATACCATTCACAGAAAAACATCAAAATAAAAAGAAAACAAATAAACACTAACATGAATAACAAAGTTAAGCAGAAAAAAATCTCAATTAAAAAAAGAAAGCAGAAAATATTATAAACTAGAACAAAATTAAATGGAGAAAGAGGGAGATGAAATGGTAGCATGTTAAAATTAACCTAAATGCATCTGCAACCAGCCACTCTCTAATTCTCTCTGAATTTTAATAAGGCTATTCATAGTCCTGGTCTGTGGTCAAAGGGGGGTCACTTGAAATTTCATTCATGTGTATTTCCCATTAGCTTTCTGAAAGCAGCGCCATTCACACACCTTATGAAGAAAGAGGCTTAATTCATGTGTGGATCCTGAAAATCGATTTCAGACTTCTTCTGTAATCCATAGCCATCTGCAAACCAGGTGTTCACAATTTAAATCTGATACAATTCCCTCATTTCTATTTGAATTATATTATGTACAGTCATTGGACCACAAAGGCCAGTGTGTTTCTTCCATGTGGACTTAGTTGACACCTCATTTGCATAGCTGCTTGTTTTTTTGGAAGACTTTTCAAAGACATAGGTACTATCTAGTTTCTTCACCACACACATTTTTATAGCACTCATATCTTCAGTGATCCGTTTATGAAGTTAGCATCAAAGTAGGACCATTCAAATTTTTTTGAAAGTCCCCTTGTGCAACCGCAAATTATTTGAACTTTAAAATAACTGAGAAAACAGTATATTCCTTGTTTTGATGTAATATATTTAAGAGGAACATACAAAATAAAATCAAAACTATAAGACTACAACATGAAATTATAATATTTAAGATGATTAGAGATTTTAGTCCTCAGAGAAATCTGATAAAATAATTTCCCTTCATAGTAGAGATTCTACCAGTAGAACACTAAGTGCTACAATAATGGGAGATAAGCATATTCAAATTTTTAATGCACTTTTGTTACCTATTGTGGGCTAACAAGACAGAGTAGAATCACTAGGAGTACTGGGAGGAAGTGAATTCCCATATACTGGCCAGCTCTATGAATTAATCAGGTACATCTTAATCTCCAAAATGATATCTATAATAAATGTAAGATAAAAGAAAATATCATTATTTTAACATGTTTACCATAGTTAGTTTCATCCAAAAGTAAAATTTTAAAATAAATGTGTATGATAAATACAGGTGTAATAAAATGTAAACAAAAAGTTAAAATTAACTAAAGAAAAACTTCAAGTCTTGAGTTACATTCTTAAAAAATTGGGGGGCGGGGCAAGGTAATGAATGTTGCAAGATTCATCAAAAGAAGAAGAAAAGAATACATAGAGTCATAATGCCTCATAGAACTAGTTGATATCCCACCATTTCAGAAGGTAGCCTCAATGAAGGAGCAATGATAATGAAGGAAAAAGTCCAAGCTTCACTGAAGGAATTAGCTCCAAAATAAGGCTCCAGTAATTGATGGAACACACATGGAAAATTTTCATAAGCTAATGAAGAACTGGAAGAACTCATTCATCTATGAAAAGAGAATTAGAAGACAACTATCTGGCTTGTACTTATTCCAAAGAAAATGCAGAAATTAAAGAGCAATATCACTGTGAGTTAATGTACATGTGAAATTTGTTATCGTAGTAATGTCCCGTGCTGCAGAACATTGTGGCCATACTTAGAAGGAAAGGACAGGGAACTAAGGACATTGTTGCTGATGTCCGATGGACCTTTAATGAATAAGGAGGATATTAGAAAAGTTTATTTGTGTTTTATGGGTCATCCATAGGCAATAAATTGTATGATAATAAATTATGTGGGGTCTATACATGAATCAAAGGGCAGCTGTGCTAAAAGAACAGGGGAATATTTCATGATTAAAAATAAGGGAGGTGAGCGTCAGTGTTGTATCCTCTCATGGTCCTTATTTAGTTACAAGCTGAGCAAATAATCAGAGAAGCTGGATAACGTAAAGACTTATGCATGAGGATTGTAGGAAGACATATTAACAGTCTTCCATATGCAGGACACACAACCTTGCTTGATGCAAATGGAGAGAGACTTGCAGCAGTAGCTGATGAAAATCAAGGATTCTAGCCTTCAGTAGGGATTACAGGTCAATGTAAGGAAATCCAAATCCTAACCAATGGGCCAATATGATTGGATATTATGATAAACGGGGAAATAACTGAAATTATAAAGGATTTTTTTTACTTGTATTTATAATCAGTGCTCATGGAAGCAACAGTCAAATGGCAGTTTGCACATACAACCTCTTGAAAGTGTTGATCAAAATGATACTACTTTGAGGACTAATGTGTGCACATTTAAAATATGTGAGGCAAAGCTTTCCTCTCCTGGCTTCTAAAGAACATTCTGACTGTAATTCTTCCAAAATAGATATGCTTGCTTTTTTGGAAATCCATGGTATTTTCAATATTCTTTTCCAGAATGAGTAGTCAATTGCCAATATTGCTTCTTTTCAATCATTCTAATTCAATATTTAGCTTTCACATGCATTTATGGTGCTTGAAGCAACTATGTCTTGGATCTGTCTCACCTAGTTCTTAAAGTCACATTCTTCTTCTTCAACAATTTAGAGAGGCCCCGTGCAGCAGATCAACCCAGGGGTCATTTAATCAGTCTGTTCTTTGAATGCCAGACTATTGCTTCTAAGAGAATTGACTGCTCAGATCAATGCAGAAATTTAAAGCATCTTGATATCTGATGGGATAAGAAAACTGGTGGATTTTTTATTTTTTTGCTTTTTTGCTTGTTTTGAAATTATTGATCATTTCTACAATTTTCCATTTTAGATGAATTTTACAATGAACCCAGAAAATTGATTTTAAAAATTCTCTAGGATTTTGATTAGGGTTGAGTTATACTTGTATAAAAATATGAATTTTTTTAATAGTGAGGATTCTCAGACTAATATTTCATTACTTATTAGAAACCATTATGGGATATCAAATCAATAAAACAGATTAGGAAGGAAGAGGAAAAGGAAGCATGTTCTAACTTGTCCAACTCCCCTCTTTTGAATCTCAATGTCAGGCATACTTTATAAAGGCAAATGTTCATTCACAGGTCCTTTCTCATGCTTGCTCCTGTGGTGACACTTCTTGTCAGAATGTGATACACCCATTTTCCTGGGAGTTTACACTAATATACTAAAAGTCATCCTTGATTTTTTTTTCTTTCCACATCACAGCCACTATCTAACAACTGGTGCATTGAAACCATTTGGACACATATCAACCAATCAATAAATATTTGTTGAAAGAATGAAGGAAAGAAACTATCCAAGTCCCTTAATTTTTCTCTGAAAATGAATTCCAAATATACCAAATCAACAAATGTCTTTGTTTCCATAAACTCTACTTACATTTGAAATAAAAATATATTATTTTACTGCTTAAAATACTCCAGAGTATTCATTGGGGGTTTCAGTAGCTTTCTATTTTCTTAAATTCTCCTTCAGTATAAATTGGAATTTAAAAATCATAGATATTAAATTAATATTTATTTCAGCACATTTATATCTGCTTGTTTTCTCCATTCCAATGTTCTTTTAAACACATTTTTATGCATGTACCGAGAAGTAAGAAATTCTGATTATACCACATGTTCTAACAAATATTACGTGTGCATTAACTATGCATCTATTATCTTTTGGTTACTTAACATATATGTTACATCTTTTTATTTCAAACAACACAGAAATTAATCAGACATTTTTGGAAAGATGCAATTTCATACTGTATTTAAATAATTGTTTCAAGAAATTGATTTCACTATTTCACCATTACAATGAAGAGCTTAATGAATAACTCACAGAGAAGTACATTTGGATGATATATTATTAGGAGCACTTTGATCAAATGTTACATTCTGTCACACCATAATCATTATCCCATTGGATGATGTTGCTTGTGATAGTTGTTTAAATAATTTGGATTTCTCCCTGCAAAACAGGCAACATGATTTCCTTTCAAGTCTTTAAAAAATGTATTATCATTTTTATCAGATTAAATTGACTATGGTTTGAACCATTTTCTCATTTCTAGTTCCACTTGACTTATGCTTCACTTTTTCTGATAGTTCATTCCATGTACCCATCTTCACGTTTTCACAGTTGTGTTGTCTGGTCTTCATGATTTCCACATCTTCACAATCATCTCTATAGTTTAAAGTGACCAAACATCCCATTTTTTTTAACAATTTAACAATATCCTGCGGCATTTCAAAATTAAAATAAATATATTACAATATTATTTTTGAGTTCTATGTAAACTTTTGTTCCGCCATATAGACCACATTTTTAATGAAAAATCAAGTTTTTTCAGGCCTGCTAACAAATGTTCAAAGAGGCTTATCCCTCTACTGTAAGCCTCACCTTGAGAACATTAAGCTCCAGCTCCCCTGGGTTAGCAAACAGCTCCCTAATAGGGGCACAGGCCTGGAGGTATCAGTCTGGAGGCATCAACTCTTCCTCCTTGGATCTATCTGGGAGTCCAATGCCCCAGGTAAGTGCTCCCAGGCACCGCACTTCCCCAGCCTCCAGCACAAAGATACTCAGCTTTGTTTGCCCTGTAGCTTGGGAAGTCTATGACTCTGGGTTTTTGCTCTGGATTGTGCTGCTACCCAGATGTTTTAGCTGTCTTCCAGGAGGTGTGTGTGCAGGGATAGCAGATCAAAAGGCAGAACGACGACCCAGAGCAGAAAAACAACACAAAAAAGAGGAATACATTTGGCAAGATGGATTAACCCAGTGGTTGCATTCATGGGCTCAATCATAAGAATAATCATGGAAAGGGTCAGGCAGTGTCACTATGATTCAGAATTGACTCAATGTTGCCTAACAACAACAAATAGAGAACTCTGAATCATGATTGGAGAAAGCACTAGCATCTTTCAATATGCAAGTGACTAAACCTTGCTTGTTGAATATGAAAGGAACTTGCAGCACTTTAGTGATGAAAACCAAAGCAGCAATCATGGTGGAACACACTGTAACAGCATAAAGAGTAAGAATTCTCACAATGGACTAACATCAAATCGCATGGGAAACTCAGAAAAGTTTGGATTTGCAAAGGATTCCATTTTACTTGGTTTACCACCATGTCCATGGAAAAGGCAGTCAAGAAATGATATACATATCAGACTGGTTAGATCTGCTTCAAAGACCCCCTTAAAGTACTATGAAAGCATGGGTGCCATTGGGAGGACAAAGGTGTGCCATGTTGTATTTAAACACCACATAGTCTCTGAAAACAATATTTCCATTAAAATTTTTTTAATATAAAGTTTCATTCTCTTTCCCTAATTTTACCTCTTGTGATAATTATAAAATATATCAATATTTCCTATATTAATAATAATGCTTTTTAATAGACATTCTTTCATTAGAATGGGTGGTTTTCAGCTTGGGATGGAGGTACTAAGGAGACTTCTACATTCACACATCCAAAAGATTTCCATTATCATTTCACTTATGTAGCTACATAGTTTTCACATAAAACAGTACTTTGTGTGATTTCTTGTAATTCCCCTCTTTTGATACAAAGTGGACTCTAGAAAATTTTGTTGCCTACCTTGAAGTTTTCAGATTTATCAAATGATTCTGCAAAACATCACTTCATAGGAGACACAATAAATGTAGGACATTCATTTTCTAACATTTAGAAACTCTTGTCTGTTGAAGTCCTTTGATGGTCTGCATACTTTATTGCTCTGTCTCTATCTCTCATGCTGAACCAAATAAAAAAAATCTCCATTTCTTGTGTGAAATCCACATGAATTGACAGCTACTTATATTTTAAGAAAGTATGTTTCATGTCTGATTATAAATTTTAATTTCGTCACTTTACATGACTTGTAGAAGGTTAGAAATATGACGTGTCCAAATCATATGGCATACTTGAGTTTCTAACATGTGTTGCATATTTTAAATGTTTCTATATGCCTCTAACTTAGAAAGCACACATGCATCCTGATGCTCATTATATATAGTTTATTAGATTTATAGTTAATTACACTTATAGTTAATTAGATTTCTTTTCCTTTTTCTATTCAGAGTAATATTTATTTTCTTTAAGAAATTAATTTTGCTATATGTTATGCAACTTCTTTAAACTTCTTTATATTCTATGCTTTTATTAAATATGTCTGCTAAATATCACCAAGTACATTATCAGTGTCCTTCGATGTTTATATATAGTAAATGGTTGACTTATGTGCTGATATTTGGTAAAATTCAAGCATTCCTGGAATAAGCACCAATCTTTCAAAATATATTATGATTTGATTTGCTGTAACAGCACAGCTATACAAAAGTTTCTGGGAAAGAAGTATCGTGCATAAATCTTACATTCTTGTTTGTCACTTTGGGTCTTCTGTGAAAAAGCTGGCAAACCTTGCTTGTAAATAAAACAAATTGAGGATAAGATCTATGAAGGATCAAGCATAGGGAGCTGTCATAAATTGGGCAACCGTAGACTACAGGCTTGTCAGATACTCTTAATTGTAGCAGGTCAGAGAAGGATTGTGGGTATAGAGGATGCTTAGTTAGCTGAACAGTTCTAAGATAATTTTGTAGAAGCAAAGAGTATGTGCATGCGTGTGTGTGTGTGTGTGTGTGTGTACATCAAAATGGTTCCATTGATAAGTTCTGCTTGCTTAAGAAAGCTTTCTTTCTTCATTTATTTAGTTTTATACTATTATTCTGCATATTTAAACTAGACGCCTTTTTATAATATTGGGTTACACATTTGGTTGATAAACATACTGCTTGATGTTTGAAACCCCCAGTCCTTGTGTGGCAGAAAGATGAAATTTGTGACTCCTGCAAAGAGTCAGAGTGATAGAAACCCACAGGCACAATTCTACTGTCTTCTTCCTATATGGTCAGCATGAGCCATAGTCAACACAATGCCAATGAGGGTACATTTGAGCAATTATTCATTTTTTATAATACATGTGCATCATTGACTCATGCCTGAATTTTGTTTATTAATTTTATTTTAGATATATTTAACAAAATATAAAAAATACCCATAAACTCATTATATATACATATTCTCAGACTCAATCTCACCCACTGTCAACTCATAAAGACCTTACAGGAAAGGGTAGAAGTGCCCCTGTGAGTTTCTGAGACTAACTCTTACTGGAACAAAAAGCCCTGCCTTTTCCCCAAGGAGCTGTTGGGGTTTTGAACTGCAGACCTCATGAGTCACAGCCCAACAAGTAAACCTTATGCCAGCAGGGGTCCCAACAAGCCCTTTAAATTTATAGTGTAAATGTGACACCATAATTTCCCCTAATTTCACAAGGAGAGAAGAGGAACATCAAGATCATTAGCATTATTTGCCCAAGGCTGAATTCTATGAAACTGAGGTCAAACATGTTTTCCCTGTGTGCATGTTTTACCAAGTCTGACATCTACTTCCCCTCCCATGGAACTCTCCAATTATTTGGTTTTCTTGGGAGTTTGTTATAAATTCTAAGCAGAATTCACTGGTAATGGTCAAAATTATGGAGATTACAAGAGTAACAGACTACAATTCAAGGTAAGGAAAACTCAGGATCTTCAATCCTGAAAAACAGCTCTTCAATCAAGACAGCAGTTTTCTCAGTGGTGCTCACAAGTATGCATTTCTCACCCTTTTGAAGCATTTCTCACCCTCTTGTCTGGTCCTGCTCTGCTCAGGAAAGTGTTCCAACGTCTTCTAATTCTTTCAGCAAGTGCTCCCTGACATCTAACTGCACAAAATGTCTTCCTGTGTGAAGGCTCATTATATTCTATTTCTGTGAACTAGAAAGCCCAAGACTGTCTCATGTTGTCCCCCTAGGTTCTCTGACCTCTGTAGTTGCCATTTCTCTGCCACTGGTTCTTACATATTCAAGCCTATTCCTGTAGGCTGATTCTCAGTTTCCTAGTTGAGAAGAGTACAAGGTAGGAGGTTCAGTACAGGGATTGGATCCAAAGAGCATAGTAAACTCCTGTTTTTCTTAATAGTGAAATGCCACCTTCCACCTCTGCTCAGCTTCAATGTACTGGTATGACAAAATTGATGGATGTTCACCTTAGGGTTTCATATTTACAGTTAATTTACATTCCGCACACCCTACTTAAATTATTAGTAAGATATTCACTCTTTTTGGTGAGGAAGAACAAACATCTCCCATTATTGTGTATTATCCTACACAGTAATTTGAAGGCAGTTCCCTCCAAAATCAAAACTACATAAGTTAGAGAGGCCATTAACAAAAAGTTCATTGCAAATCATGTGAGTTTCCCCATGCCATCCATCAGACATTCATTTTTTTGGAGGGTGGGGGGCATCACTGCTCTCCGGTGGTGGGAGTAGGAGGCCCAAGCCCTACTGCTGGAATTGAACCTCTGTCCCAGTGGACACAGTCCCGCGGCTCAGCCCCCATCAGACATTCTTTTACAGAAGTTACCAGTGGTTCAAATCTTGCATTCATCATTCCCTTCTAAAGCCCTAGTGATGTAGTGGGTTAAACATTGGGTTCTCACCACAAAGTTGATAATTCAAACCTACCTTTGCATATATGAGGAGCCTCAGAAAAATTATCTTACAGTATTAATATACAGGGACGCTATGAGTTGGAGTTGACACAAAAGTAGCAGATTTGGGTTTTCTTGTGGGGGGGCATGACTGCCCTCTGGTGGGAGTAGGAGGCCCAGCCTTGCTTCTGGAGAGCTGCTGCTGGATTAGAACCGCCAATCCACTGGGCCACAGTCCTGCACTCAATCACTACACCACCGGGGCTCAGTCCTTTTCTTTGGATTTTACTAGTAATTTTTGTATTTCCTTTTAAAAATCAACATTCCATTGACATCTTTTGTACCTCTGAACATGTATTTTTATATTTTAGTGAATAAAATTTAACAAGCCATCTGACACATATTTTAAGTAAACATAGTATTTGATAGATGCTATATTTTAATATTATAAAAAAGGAATCCTAAGATAACAATTATATATATTTTAGATAAGCAAACCACCACCTTCATCTATATAACATATTCTCTATTATAATTTTCTTTACCAAGTCATATTGATATTAGTAAATGCGCTGGAAACCCCTTTCTATTTTTCATGGAATTCAGACCAGATTTCTTCAGATATTTCCAACTTTATAATCATATCTTCACTCAAGAAGAAATATAACCTACTTAAGCATGAAAACAAATTTATTAAATATGAATTATTACATACATACTTTAAGCAGTTCCTTCATTCCCTTTTATTGTTATACTAGGAGAAGTGTCAATCATAAGTACAATTCTGCTACTATATTTTTTGCTTTATAACTGTGGATAATGTTTTATTATTTCACAGATTGTACTGTGTAACTTAACTATTATCTTTCATAAATTTGTGTTGATGTTCTTATGATTGATGTTAGTGTCACAATTACTCAACAATGACATTTTATGTTTATTTAGCATATCTTGTATCTCAAGCACTCTCTTTCAACCAGTGCAACACTATTGATTGAGCACCGGTTTGTAACTAAAGTGCTCTAGTAGGACAATAGGCTAAATATTGGACTGATAATCTCAAGATCTGCAGATCAAGCCAGGAACTACTTTGAGGAACGAAGATCCTGCTGCCTCCTCCTGTGAAAAAGGAGCACTTTCGAGACGCATGGGGCAGTTTTACTCTGCTCATGTAGTTCTCTAAGATCACTATCACTTTGAATTGACTTAATGGCAATGGACTTGATTTGAGATTATGCTGTGTACTGCAGACATTTATGTAAATAAAAGAAAGATGGTTCTTGTTCTCATTAAATTAACAGTGTAGAGAGAAATGATGAACTATAAAAATTAATTAAAATTTGAAAAGTATCCTTGTGCAAGTGTCAATAAAGAGAAATTCATGATATTATAAGAATCATGTCAGAACAAATGCATTATTCTTCAAGTACAAGTACTCTTCCCTGAGACAGTGTATTGACTGTCAATGATAAATGGATCATTTCCAGTGTTCAATTGCTTAGTGAACTAAAGAAACTTCATCAGTTTATAGTCCTAGGATAGCTATATTATAGACAAAAGACAGACCTCAAGAATGGCAGAAAATATGCAGTGACAATGGATCTGATAAGCTTGGCACAAATTGTCTTTCTGTTATCTCCACTGGATCTTTTTGGTCTCCATGTCGCTAATCTCCAAACTCACATAGAACCAACTAACTACCATGAAACTGAAAGACTTATTTTCAAAAATATCAAAAGGAGCTGTTGGGAATGAAGTCACATTCTAACTACATAAATCATCTTAATTGTGAAATTCAAATACCACTTCACATGAAAGGATCAATATCAAATAAGAAAAGTAAACCACATGTTAATCCAATTTTCATTATAAAAATGTGTCCACAGTCCAATTCATCTTTTTCTAAAACAACTCACAGACACATAGTTACAGAAAATAATTTATTTTTACTTTTTACATTTTATAAAATTGACTAAGAGTCAAATGCTCTGTGCATAAACATGCAGCATATGCTTTTAATTTTGCTATCAGACTTTCTTGCAATAAATTGTTTTTTATAGGAATCAGTACAGTTATTTATGTTACAAATCTAATTTGCTATGTGAATCAATAACATACAAATGATGACCGTAAGTTTTCATAATAGCTTGTGAGGATGCCTTAAGCATCAAAATAACTAATGAAAATATACTTAGAAATTATCATTGATTTTAATTTTGTGCAGATGGAAATCTAAATTTCTTTCCTTGTTATATGACAGTCATGCTTTAATTCATTTATATTTTCATTTATTTGATCAATGCATTGCAACCTGAGAAAAGTAAAAGACAGATAGGGAGACATGAAGGATAAGGATATCATAAGACAGATGAACACATCAGATGCATTTACAAATTCAAGGTAATCAGAGATTACTCAGCATGATCAGAAGCAGCTTCAAATATTTGTTAAAATGGAGATGCAGAATGTACTCTGAATGGAAAGCTTAAAGATGTCTGCTCTACTGAGTTGGACAACCATCAGTTTGCCATAAGGTGGTGCCTTCATGATGCTGTGATGCTGGAACCTCTGTCTCTGGCATTTTGAATGCTACAAAGTTCCCTTCAAGTGAGCAGGTTTCCATGACACTTTCAGACAAAGAACAGACCATTTCAGAGGAATTCAAACATGGAAACCCTTTTGAATAACAGTGGAATTGTCAGATAAAGTGCCAGAGATGAGCCCTTCACATTGAAAGGCACTCAACATATGACTGAGAGAGGTACCTTCACGAGGTGGCATTGACCGCAGGACGGGGATGGCATAAAGCTTTCTGAACCTCATTTGTGATGGTGTAAAATTCATATTGAGAAGAAACATGGGTAAATATTTTCAAATAACAGCAATTTGGCATGTGTCATAGTCATTTAATCTGCTGTCAATTTGAGGATTACGAGTGTAAGGGTGGAATCTAGCCTGTCAATCTGGAGATAGCCAATGAAACTTCTATGTGGACATGGCCTTCTCCTCTGTGAGTTCTGGGAAATCTGGTACTTCCTTCTTGGAAGCAGGAGACACTCTCTCACTCTCTTGGAGACATTCTACTGACAAGACCCATGACACTATGCTGAGCGCTCACATGCCCTGCGAACTGGAGGAGCCACTTGTAGACCCCTGCTAGGACTGATATGCTTTCCCACTGGCTCGTGATTGTTCTGCATTTGGCATCGTTGCATGCATTTTGTGAGTCTGAGGGGGGCTTTATAGATTAGCACAGAAATAAGGGTTGATACTGAACTTATCACCATGGACAGGACTGGGTTGGAATGCTTTCTTAATGCACAATTACCCTTTATATAAAACTATCTCTTCTCCACATATGAGTTTCTATGGATTTGTTTCTCTAATGTTCCCAGACTAACAAAGCATGTAATATGTATGAACCCAGGAAAACTTTAGGACTTGAAAATGAAGCAGAATGCATATAATAGTATAGTCTATAAAAGGAATTGCATATCTTGAAAAAATAGAGTTCACTGACTTGGTTGTTTATAAGAAGACGCCCGTATCACAAGGGATTTGTTGGAAGCTAAATCAAAAGTGTCCAGTTAGGAAAATAATGCCGTTCATATTCTCCTTCTGGGGTTTCACTAAGTAAAGTTAAGCAATGTCCTCTATATCAGGAAGTATCAATCATTTTACCCACCATCAGAGGTGTAATAGCATTCTCCAATATAGACTCGCTCCCTCTCTACTCCCACCCTTTATTTCTTAGTAAAGTTCACTAATTACTCTTGTAGAATCTTGTGCTGATTTGGGATGAAAATAAAACACTGTTATAAGGCAAAGATTAATTTGTCTTCACCTTCTCCCATAACATGGGAAACTGATCCATTTCTCTTGAAGTGATTTTAAAGATGTTCAAATAAGGGATAACTGTTTATGGCATTGAAGTAGTCACACTACTCACCACCTAGAGGAGCAGATTAGCAGATTCCCCTACCTGCAAACTGGAGACTGTCTTTGTCTTCATTTTAAATCTTATAAATTTGAATATAATAGTGAATCTCCACTGACTACAGACTAGGGATACCAGCAGTGATTCCCCACTATCCACAAGCAATTTTGTTTAGACTGGAATGTAACAGGGGTTTTTAATGACTGTACTTAGACAGATAGTAACACCTTGCCATAAAATCTTTTTGAATTTAGGGTAAATATTCAGTTTATAGAGAATTTTTTATATCACTTGCTTTTGCTTTTTCATTTAAATCATTTTATTGGGCTCATCAGCTTTAATAATAATATATGCATACATACTTTGTGTCAGTATTGACATCTTTTCTTTTCGGTAGATGGGGAGGAACTCACACAACTCTTTTGACAGCCCATACATCCATATGTTTAATCAAGCACAGTTATACACTTGTTGCCATCATTGTTATTAAAACATTTGCTTTCTACTTGAGTCGATGGTATCAGCTCATGTTTCCCCTCCCACACCACCTCCACTATCTCTTGAGCCCTTGATAATTTATAAATTATTGTTATTTTCTCATAATTTACACTATCCAAAGCCTCCCTTCAACTACCTTTCTGTTGTTTACCCCCCAGAGAGGAGGTTATATGTAGATCCTTGTAACCAGTTCCCCCTTTCTACCTACCCTCAGTATCCCCTGGTCCTGAAGGGATCATCTATTCTGTATTCCCTGTGTATCCAGTTCCTATCTGTGCCAGTGTACATCCTCTGGTCAAGCAGGATTTATAAGGTAGAGTTGGGATCATGATAGTGGGAGGTGGGGAGCTTTTAGGAAATAGAGGAAAGTTGCATGTTTCATCATTGCTTCACTACACTCTGATTGGCTCATCTCCTCTCCAAACCCTTATGTAAAGGGATGTCTAGTTGGCTACAGATGGTCTTAGTTCCCCAATTCACATGCTTCCTCATTCTCCATGATATGATTTTTGGTTTTGATGCCTAATACCTGATCCTTTCAAAACCTTATGATAATACAGCCTGGCGTGCTTCTTCCATGTGGACTTTGTTGTTTCTGAGCTAGATGATCACTTATTTTCAAGTCTTTAAGACCTCAGCCACTATATCTTTTGATAGCAGGGCACTATCAACTTTCCTCGCCACATTTGCTTATGTACCCATTTTGTCTTCAGAGACCATGTCTGCAAGGTGAGCACCATGAAATGCTAGTTTAAGAGAACAAATTATTCTTGCGTTGAGGGAGTACTTGAGTGAAGGCCCAATGTCCATCTGCTACCTTAATACTAAATCTTTAAATATATGCACATAGATCTTTCACAGTTTTATATAGTCATTGTTGTTGGAGTTTTTATAGTTTTTATAGTTTTTTAGTTCTCTAAGTTTTTATAGTTTTTATAGTTCTCTAAGTTTCAAATGTTTTCTATATAGGGAAGTCAGGATTTATGAAGACAGTAATTAAAATAAAAGTCAATTTTTGTTTTGAAAGGAGGTTGTGAGGAAATGGTCAATACCAATGAATACAAAAAGGTAGAAAAAGTTTCAAAAATGATTTTTGAGATGATTGCACAATATTTCTAAATATAACCGAACTGTTGAGTGACATGATATCTTAATTATAGTTCAGTGAACCTTTTTTTAAAAAGACTGATAGGCTAAACTAAATAAATTGGTGTTAGCATTTCAAGTGAGGCAATCATGTGTGTTACCATATCACGCATGACAAATTTGGGAGGAATGATGAAGCATTTGTGTTAGACAGCATGCCTTAGAGAAACAAACCCAGGACACTTATGATTATATATATATTGATGGAGAGAGAGAGACCCAAAGAATTTAACAGCCAATTAGTCCACACAGCAGTACAGAAGGCTCAGTTCAAGTCACTTCCATGCAGCAATTAATATTCTGGAAGTTCTTCAACTTGGCTGCTAGATCCAAGGTCAAGGGAGGAGACAGTTTCGTCTTCCGTAGGACAATGCAGGCAGTGAAGTCACAGGCAGCAACAACAGTGGGTCACCAACAGCATCTCAGGAGCCAAGTGAATCAGTCTTGGATGAATATCAAACTCAAGCAATGCAAAATGACAGGACCCAATGTCCTCAAGCTGAAGCGATGTATACACCAGCAGTGTGGCGCAGAAGGTGTCGACGGATACTCAAGCTCTAGCAAAATGATCCGTGGGTTGTCTCACAGATAGTGTAGTTCATAAGTTGAGATGAAGAACTATCTAATGCAGTCACAGGCTGGCTGGATCACTAGAAAACAAGAGAGAGTGTCTCCTGCCTCCAAGGAGGAAATACAGGAGGTGCCAGAATCCTCAGGAGAAAGTAAGACTTGCAGAGAGAATTTATTGACTATATCCTACTGACAGGCTAGACTCCACCCCTACATGCTTAGTCCTCAAATTAATACCAGATTATGGAATTACCACAGCATTCATAATAAAAAAATTCAAGATATATAATGAAATGCAATGTTTTCTGTGATGCTGATATTAATATTCCATCAAAGAAATTATGTCAATGCAAATTTTTACACAACTACTAAGACAAGTGAAAAACAAATGGAACTCTTGATAAGAAAATGGAAGAATTCTACTAATTTCTTTATTCTGAATTGATTATATATGCAATTATGATGCATTATAATTATTGGCATTGAAATGGAATATTGGGAATAAAAAAGGAAGAAATATTTTTTGGGGGAAAACATAACCTCCAAAATAGAAGAGTAGCTGGAGAACACATGATATAACTCTAAAACAATTTTTCCAACTGTAAATATCTTTTGTCAACAACATAAATGTCCAGTGTATACATGACCTTCACCTAATGAAAGGCACAAGAATAAAATTGACCACATCTGGCAGAAGAGGCAGTGAAAAAGCTGAGTATCAGCAGTAAAAATAATAAAATGTAGACATTGGTAATGGAACCATTGCTCATTTTTAAGTTAAGGTTCAAGCTTAGAATATTAAAGCAAAACTGCAATAGCCAAAATATGATCTAAAGAACATTCCACCTGAATTTTGACGGGAACTCAAAATTAGATTTGAACACATCATTGAAACCAATGAAAAAGGACGTAATAAGCAATGGGATGCCATCAAATACATCAAGCAAAAAATGCCGACTTCTCAGAAAGAATTGTGTCAGGAGTCTTAAAGATTTGTCTTACCACAAATGGTCATCTGCATGACACTTTAACTAAGTTCACATGGAGAAGAACAGCAGCATGTGGGATTCGTGAGTTAAAAATAATAGTAGCCAAGTTTGGAAAAGGAAATGGTATCAGAGCTAATACTGAACCCCAGGTGGTGTGCAGAGGATATGGGTGGCAGTCGAAGTCTAGAATTCATTTGCACAGACACTCTGTGGATTAACTCTCAGGTAAATCCTCTCTGATCATGGTCCAAGGAGGTGAACAGTTTTGCTCTCAGCTGAAGATAATTTTAAAATTAATAAAGCTTATGCAGTTTAGTTATAATGTGACACCATATCATTTGATCCCCTGTGATACATCTTCAATTTAGTTAGAGATTTATGATATCTTTCTGACTGAGGTTTTTCTGCTTGATTTTGCCAACACATTTGTTTGTTTCTAGTTTCTCGTGTGTGTGTGTGTGTGTGTGTGTGTGTGTGTAATTTGAAATCCAGAATGGGCAAATATGTAGAGCTAGTAACCAGAGCACATGCCTGGGGACATGGCAGGTGTGATAAGTCAGTTTTTTGTGCCAACATGGCCAAAGATGATAAGTAGGTCTGTTGTGACAGTATGACCAATGAACACATGAGATGAATTGAAAGGTGGAGATAAAAATGGTTTGGTGAGCCCGCCCTTGCCCTCCTGCTCTTGGATATTGGGATCAGCCAGCTGCCTTATTCATCCTGAGTCTTGATCCCCCAGAGACACTACTCATGGGGATTCTAATGGATAAACTGTGTTGCTGTGAGTTGAGGTTCCTTCAAGTCCTACTTTGCCATGCTCCTGGAATATACATCTTTTGAGCTGGAGACTGTTGGATTCTGTCATCTGGCTGACTGTGGGTGACCTGATTTGCTGTTTGCTGCTTGGTCAGTCTACTAGCTGTCTCATGCAAATGAGTTGCACCAATCCCTTTGTGCTGTTTTGTAGATTAGTTAACTCTATTTTCTATCCTATATATACATCTATCTATATAAATATATAAAAAGAATTATTAGTGTCCTGTTTTTGTTTCTCTAGAGAAACTTGTCTAACACAGTGGGGGAGTGTGGAGAGATGGAGAGGTAACAACAAAGAAGAAAATGTTCTTATAACAATAATTATATAACTCTCCTTAATGTGATCAAATGATTGAATTGTGCAATATGGGTATTATGTGAAAATGAAACTCTTTTTTAAAAAGGACATCCTACATGAAAAGAGCAAAAGGTCATAAAAAAAGAAAAGATTCAAAATTGATGTCAAAAAGGACTTGGAAACTTGCTGCTAAGTTTAAAATAGTTGAAGCAAATGGGGAAAAAAAGAATGAAGTCTAGGAGCTGAATGGGAATTTTCATAGAACTTCTCAAGAAGACTCAACACAAATACCTGAAACTGGAAAGCCAATATGTAAAAACATACTGAGTATATATTAAGATGGAGTTGAAATGAACAGTCAGCCTAGAGTTGTCATTTTAATAGACTCTATAGAAAAAATATTGAATGACGGAGGAAACATCCAAAGAGAACTGAATGAATACACAAGATCATGATACTAAGACCTTGATTTCATGGTACCATAAATAAAGAACTAGTCTATATTCAACCATTTTAAAGGGGACATATGATTGAGAACCAGTGATATCGAAAGAACTTCATGGTACAATGAAGACTTTAGGCAAATATCAGGAAGCAAAGAACACCAAAATTGATGAAATATTAATGAAAATATTTCAAAGTCCATGAAGCACTGGACACTTTTACCTACAACAAGAAATCTGACTGACATTTACCTGGACAACTGACTGAAAAGACAAATGGTTGTGTCCATTCCAAAGAAAAGTAACCTAACAGAAAACTGAAATATTTAATAGGAGGAGCTAGTCAATAAAAATACGGATTTTCTTTTCAAAGCTATGCATCTAAATTGCTTTACAAAGAAACCTTATCATCACTTTCAAAATACTCTTCATTATGTTTAATGCATTTGTCAAATCTGTGATTACATTCCTGGAAGCATTTTTCAAACTCATCTGTTTGGATAGTGGACAACATCTCACTCATTTTTTCCGTCACCTCTTCTCCTTCATCAAATCACTGTCCTTGCATGTTCCTCTTCATTGACAGAAACAGAAAGAAGTTGCAAGTTCAGATGAGTGAGCTACATGGAACAAGAGAGGCATGCTGGTTTTTATTTTTATTTTTTGCCTAAAACTGGTGTATTGAAGATGGCTGCAGGAGCTGCATTGTCAGAGTGGCAAAAACATTCACCAGTCTGCTGCAAATCAGGCCTTTTGGTCACACACTGTTATGCTATCTTTTCAGAATCTCTAAATAGAAAGCTTGATTAACAATTTGACCTGGTGGAATGAACTATAATGTATTATCCCCTTATTTCAAAAAAAAATGAGTATCTTCTTGATATTTGACTTCACTTGACAAGTTTTTGGGGGATGAGGTAACAATGCATCTTCCACTAGCTTGATTAGTGTTTGCTTTCAGGGTTGTAAGAATAGCACTGTGTCTGTTACCAGTAATAATGACCTTGGGGGAAAATGTTGCAGTCGCTTCAGAGCTGTTCTTTCAAAGCATGGCATGTTTTACTCTATGCTCTTTTCCCTGGTCAATCAGAACCCAAGCCTCAAATTTCACAATGTCCCTTCTCATTCCAAAATCTCTCATTTAAATTCACTGAACTGAGCTCCCAGATATTCCAGATAACTTCACAATCACTTCAATGTTCCTTTGTTGGTCTTTGAGCACAAGTGTACAAATTTTGTCATTTTTTTTACTGTTTGGGAAGTTAATGGAGTTCCAGAATGAGGTTTGTCATCAATTGACATTTCACCTTTTTTGAAATGAGAAACCACTAGTAGTGGTTTAGTCTAGTAGACTTTTTTCAATAGAGCTGTCCTTATTAGTTGTGTTCAACCTCACAGCAGTTTCTGTGTCATGCTTCCCAAGCAGGAAACAAAATTTCACAGCTGCATGCTGTTCTTATAAATAAGCCATCACACACACACACACACACACACACACACACACAGCACACAAGGTTTGAGTTAAAGTGTTTTTACAAAAACACCCACTATGACCAGAAAGAACCTTTCCAAGAAATGCCACTGGTTGCACTATCTCAGAGCAAGTTGCTGGATGCTCGTCTAGCAGGAAAAGTTCATACCATGAAATCTCATCCAAGAGGAGTTTTTTTTTCTCCAGATTTTGGGAGGGAGGCAACCCCTCATATATTCTGTATGCGCACAAGAAAGTGTTCCAGAATCCCCTTTTTCTCAATGTTATTTATTGTTTGCTATGGTTTGCACAGTTGAATAACTTTGCATAACCAATAATACATAACTAAACATCTTTCTGACACTCTCTGATTTCATCCAAGATCCCACTGCCATCAGCAATGATATCCCCTATTCTATCTCTTGATAGCTCTTGAGAGATGCATTGCTGCAAACATGATTGAATGATGACAAAAGTTGAATCTTAAACATTCATGAGGGCATTTCTACCCTGTACTATGAGACACTATGAATCAGAGTTTTTTGTTGATTTGCTTTTAATCTGAAATTATATGCTCCAGGGTTGTATATCTTCTCTATAACTATACAATCAATATGCTGAGCAAATAGAGAAACTGGACTTTAAAAAAGTAACTCACATTAGGGTTGTAGGAAGATTTAGTAATCTATTTGTTAAGATTTACTTATTAATGTGAATCCAGATAAGACTACCTTACTTGCTGAAACCAAAGAGGGCTTGAAGCACTTCCTGATAAAGATCAAGGGTTGGAGCCATCTGTGTGGATTTATGACATTATATCTATTTTTTGGGCACCACTGCCCTCTGGTGGTCTTGGGAGCTACCCAGCGCTGCTCCTGAGAGCCGCCGCTGGATTTGAACCGCCAAGCCCACAGGGCGCAGTTCTGCACTCAACCACTTATGCCACCGGGTCTCAGCCCGATTTATGACATTATAAAGAAAGCCAAAGTCCTCACAAATTACCCACTAGACCATGTCTTGATAATTAGGAGAAAGAATAAATTTGGCAGGAATTTCTTCTTGAATGAATCCACAAACAACGGCTATGGAAACAGCAGTCAAGACATCAAAGGAAACATCGCACTGAGCATATGTGAGCCAGGGTGTCACTTTGAAAAGCAAAGTGCATCTTACCTCAATTATGGAATATGCATGTGAAAGTTGGACATTGAATAAGGAAGACAGAAAAAGAATCAAATCATTTGGATCATGGGACTGGCAAAATATCGTAGGTTGCTCCAAGGACAAATGAATATACCTTAGAAGAAACACAACCAGAGGTTCTTAGAAGCAAGCATGGTAAGATTTCCTCTAAACGATTTTGGAGAAGCTCACAAAAGAGAAGAGATGTTGGAGAAGGACATAATCCCAGATAAATTAGAAGGAAAGCAAAATGGAGAAAAACCTCCAAGAAAATGAATCAACACCAAAGCTGCTTTATTGAAATAAATCATAATAACTATTGTGATGTCCTAAGATTGGCTATTATTTAATTCCACTTTTGCATAAGGTGCTATACGTTGGACCTGACTTATGTTTGCCTAATAAGATAACATGGTTGGTAAGTGACATCAAGTCAGTTCTGATTCAAAGAGACCCTCTGCATAGCAGGATGAAATGCAGCCCAGTCCTTACCATGGCTCTTGCATTTCAGTACGCTGTTGCAGCCATGGTTTTGATCCACTTTGTCCAGGGTCTTCCTCTTTTTTGATAACCCTCAACTTTACCAAAAATGATGTCTTTTTCCAGACATTTATCTCTCCAGATATGTGGCCAAATCAATCTAATTAATAGGCAAGGGTGGATCTCCTCTTGGTACCATTCTCTGGCTTTGATAGTCTTTCCTACTGATCGGGGAAAATCAACTTTTGCTCTTTAAAGTCATCTATATAGTAATATTTTTGTTTTGGAGCTTTAGGCAAGACACTATCATCTTTTTCTGCGGCTGTTTTCATTTTAAGAGATATTCACAGAAAGTATTAAAATCATATAAAATATGAAAAACTCACTTATTATGCTCATTATATCACTATAGTCATTAAGTTATATCTTAAACTTTTCTTTATCTATTCACTTATGTTTTAGATTCTATGGACAAAATGAGAAGCCTTGGTGGTAGCATAGTGTTGATGCATTGGGCTGTGAGCCACCGCATCTGCAGTACAAATCCACAAGCCAGCTCCTCAGGAGAAAGACTGGTCTTTCTGCTCTCCTAAAAAGTTGTAGTTCATAAGAGAAGTTTTACACTGTTCTGCACATCACTGTGAGTCGACATCGACGTGATGACAATGAGGAAAACAGGTAAAAGTTGGGGAAATGAGTAAAATGGCAAGATGGGTAAAATATTAGTATTATATTGTGATATACTTCATAGGCCATGCAGCTTAATCATTCAATTATATTGAGAATATTAGTATAATAAATTTTTGTGTGATCAATTTCAGAACATTTTCTTCTTGTACTAATTGTCATTACTTCCCCATTTTCCTGTGTCCTCTGCTGCCATGTCCCTAGGTGATTATCAATCCAGTCCCTGTCTCCAAATATCTACCTATCCTTTGACAGAGTACTTCTCACAGCAACTGGGATCAAATTGTCATGGGAGAGGGAGGAATGTTGACTCCTGAGTGGCTGCCATGCAGAGCTATGACCAGGTTCCTTGGACAAGGCATACTATCAGAGGCATATTGAAGGGAGAGTCAGGAAGGAGAGGAGAAAGGGAGAAGACTTGTTTGGGAGGAAGACAGGGGCATGAAGAAGTGGGAAGGCCAACTTCTAAGTGCATGTGGGGGGGGGGGCGGTGAGGGGAAATTGAACAATATACTTTTAAAGCACCAGAGGGGGGCAGTTATACCTGGGTATAAACAATAAATACAATACAGTGATCGGCCCCAAGTTTCTGAGCACCTCCCAGGGACCAAGACCAGGCTCCAGTGAACACTGGAGCACTGAAATCTGAGTCTTCAAGGCTCTCAAGATGTTCCAAAGTCTACGTCAGAGAGTTGTTATACTGTAACTAGCTGAACTGGATTCTACCTCAAACAAACTTGTAACATAAGGAAATACAAAAAATATGCATGGTAAATCAAAGACTTAAGACTGAGAATGTATCTTTTTTGAAGAAGTAGGATACAGCTTTAACAAGCTTATTGAAATACCAGTATATGGACAAACATGGACTTAACTACACCTTATATGCTGCATTAAGATAAATGTTATTCTGGGAAATCTGTGGCTGATATTCTCAATGAATATTATTGTAAATTTTCCCTGACAACTAACTCCCTTTGTATAAATAGTGTCTATTCATGAAAAGACTGATTCTATGCATGTGAGTAACTCAGGAACTGAGATATAGAGCCAGTCGACATTCACCCAATATCCCTCCTAACAAAGTTGACGGTGCCTGGCTATCAAAAGAAATAGCATTTGGGGTCTGAAAGGCTTGAAAGTTAACAAGCCACCATCCAGCTCAGAAGCAAGGAAGCCCACATGGAAGGAACACACCAGCCTGCCCGACCACGGGGTGTCAAAGGGATCCAGTATTAGGCATCAGAGAGCTAAAAATTATAACATTGTAAAAGAGAGGGAGTGAAAAGAGCGGGACCCAAAACCCATCAATAAGTGAAGTGACATCCTATTACAGAGGGGTTACAGTGAGGAGATGAGCCAGTTAAGGAACGGTGTAGTAACAATGAATTATGCAACTTTCCTTTAGTTCTCAAATGCTTCCTCCCACCCACTATCATGATCCCAATTCTACCAGACAAATCCAGCTAGATCAGGGAGGCAGAACATGGGGAATTTAAGATAGATGAACCCTCAGAACTAGTGGTGAGAGTGATGATAATGGGAGGGGGGAGGGTTGGTGGAATAGAAAGGGGGAACCGATATCAGAAATCTACATATAACCGCCTCTCTGGAGTATGGACAACGGGGAAATGACTGAAGGGACACATTGGACAGTGTAAGATATGAAAAGGTAATAACAAATTGAAAATTATTAAAGGTTCAGGGGGGAGGGAGAGGTGGGAGGGAAGCGAAACGGGGAGCTAGTACTGGGGCATAAGGGGAGGGAGGATGTTTTGAGAGTGACGATAGCAACAAGTGTGCAAATGTGGACTGCATACAATTGATGGATGTATGGATCATGATGGGAGCTATAAGAGCCCCCAATAAAATGATTTATAAAAAAAGGAGATAAAAGGAGGAGCTTATATCAAGGGCTCAAGTAGAATATATTTGGAAATGAAAATGGCAACATATGTACAAATATGCTTGGTAAGAATGATGAATTGAAAAAAAATCATGTATCGAATGTTATAAGAGCTTTTAGAGCCCCAATAAAATCATTGGAAAAAATGTTAGTACTAATGGCTAATCAATGACAATACTAACAAAAAATCGTTATGCCTCAGCAGATAATGGGTAAGATTCTACCTTAAATTAACAAGGAAGTCCCTAAAGGGATCCAAAGGCAAATTTTAAAAAGAAAAGAACAAGAAAGAAGGAGAAGAAGGAGAAGAAGGAGGAGGAGGAGGAGAAAGAGAAGAAGAAGAAGGAGGAATAAGTTTTGGGCTTTCACTAAATCCTTCCTCTATTTTAAGAAATTTGAGAAATCAGGTCTTCAATCATGACCCTACTAGCTACATGCCTTTAGTTAGGGAACACAGACAATATGGATGGCATAACAAAGGTTGTTGAAGTAACTAGATGATGTCCAGGTATTAGATAAAGTAGTATCTGGGATCTTAAAGGCGTTTTCCAAAAAAAAAATAAGACACCTAAATGTGTGCTCATTTAAGTTCATAAGGAAGAAGCACTTCAGCATGAGTGAAAAATCATAGTAAATCATATCATCTGAAGCTGCAGGAGGGAATGATATCAGAGCCTAAATTATGAGTCAGGTTTGCAGATAGCTATGAATGACCATGAAAGTCCAAGACTTATTTGTAAGATCTACACAGGAACTAAGCCTTCAGTGATTTTTGTTCATCCATATTAGAAGGAAGGAAAGAAACTGGTTACCAAACAGAGTGCATTGGAGGGATGATTAGAGGAGGTAAGGATTACAACATTGACTTTAACAGTTGGTTAAAATCTTGCCGGTTTGTTCCCCCTCTGACACACCATTAGACTAGATCTGGTTTTAAATATCTACTGTGTGGGCGTGGTTTCATATTGGGGTTTATTTCAGATGTATTTTGTCATTTACAGTAAGCTTCTTGAATTCTTGTTACATGTTTTTCTGCTGTTTGATATAAGAAGCCTAGGATTGATAAACTTACAAAGACAGCAAGTAAAATAAGAGTTTCTGGAACTGTAGTAGGGGTACAGTAAAGAGGAATTGGTGTCAAGTGATAAAGGAGGATGAGAAGGTTTTGAAACTGATAGTGGTAGCATACTGCTTGATATAATTGAATTATGGAATGACATGGAATCTGTATTTGCTCCCAAGAAAGTGGTTTAAAAAAAACCCAGCGCATACTAAATGCAAAAGAAAGCAAAACTAACAAAACAATATCATTAACTAGAGAAAATAGAAAAATCTTATTCAAAAGAAAACTGACTCAGCGTGGGCATCTAGGGAAGGGGAGAACAGTCGCTTGGCTTTTCCTAGACTGGAACAGTCAACAGGAGTAGAGAGACTGTCTTTCTCCTGCTGAGCCACTGGTAATTTCCAATGGAAGCAGCTGTGGATCAAAGCCCAAAGATAACCGCTATGACACAAGATTGGACTTTTCAGATGTATTTAAGAAGGGCTCCTTAAAAAGGGAGGAGGCAGGGTGAAAATAGAGAAAAAACAGTAAAATATTAAAAACAGAAACAACTAGAAAATGAGTTAAAAGGGAAATCAAGTGATAAATTATTGCATTTCAAAGTTGATTATGGCATATGTAGTTAGGTTAAATTTATGAAAGCACTAGTATATATAAACGTTAAAAATATTTTTCAAGTATAATCATAATACAATATTTATTTTGGGACATGATTCTGCAGCAATGACATAGCATGGCAAAAAGAGTAGCATTTTTTTTCTTGATTTAAGAAAGGTGACATCCTAAATCTTTTGGGGCAGGCATTTTAAAATGCAAGGAGATATTAGGTTGTTTGACATGATTACCTTGTTTCTCTATTGCAGGTTTTATTTTAATGTAATAAGTTTTAAATAAGTAGCAAACTATTTCACTGTGACAACTCCCTATTTTATTATATTAATAGGAAAACATTTGGGGCTTCCCCTAATCTAATGGGGCATTTTATTATGTTTAAATAAAGAGTTCTTTATAAACAAGATCTCCTGCTGGATAGAATTCTATCTAAAAAGCAGTATCAACCTGTCAATAATGCCCACAAGTGCCATACAATGTTTTTATCTCTTTCATGGGATGTCACGCTTCATCAGATTTCTTAATCTGAGCAGCCGTGCACGTTGCCATTCGGAAACAACTCAGTGCTCAGCAATTCCTCTTCTTGCTGCAGCACCACAACCACAATGCAGGTTATTCTGGGAACTGTCATTTACTTTGCATAAATCATTTTACAATCATTTCCAAATAAGATTAGTTTCTGATAAAAATCTATTTTCGAGCGATATGAAATTGGACTTGCAGTGTTTTCTTGGGTATAGGACAAAACGTGTTGTTTGATGCTTAGAATTTAACTGAGTATATAAATGAATAAGCAAACAAATATATAACAACCCAGGAGAAATTAGACACTGTGTCAGACAGGGTTCTTCTAGAGAAATAAAATTCAGGACACTAGTAATGCCTTTTTATATGTTTATATACTGAGAAAGATATATAAGATAAAAAGATAACAAGTTAACTATAAGGCAATACAGATTGCTCGGTGCAACTCACTTAAGATATATAAAATAAAAAGAGAAAGTTAACTATAAAGCAATACAGATTG
>PVJH01021979.1:0-37526 GCA_004026705.1 Nesogale talazaci | reverse complement strand
GTAAACCCTAACTCCTAGCCTTGTGGATGTTCATCCCTTTGGGAAATAGACTTTGCCTCACTGTGTTAAGGAGGCCATATAGGTGTAGGCTGAATGTTAAAGCAATCACCTTCAGATAGAAAAGGAGCCAACTAAGACACAGGAAGCAAGTGTTGACGGGGAAGACAGAGGCCACAGGACAGGACAATCATCAAGGAACGGCAGCTGAAACGGACCAGGAGCTTCTCCTAGAGCAGGGTCGGCACACTGCGGCTCGAGCCAGATGCAGTTCAGGCTCTGAAGTCACGTTGGAAACATCTGAAGGTTAAGATTTTAGGTCACGGTGATTTCATTTATTTAGAAAAACATATCTAAGGCTCTTGAGTGACTTTAAAGTTGTTAGGAAGGACAGGATGGGCTTTTTGGTCTCAGGAATTTGAGCAAGAGAGGAGAGAGAAAGCTTCTGCTAGAGCTGGTCCCTGCATCCTGATTTCTAGTCCCCAAACTGAGAAAATACTTTTTTCTCATTACAGTCACCCACATGGGGCATTTCTGTTACGGCAGCACGGTATTACCATTTGAGGCTATTTGAAAAACAACCAACTTTTAAAAAATGTGAACCTGATGGATCCCATGGCCACTTTTTAAACTACCTACTTATCCTAAATTCAAGTGTAAGCTGGATGCTTAGTGCTCTGGCGAGGAGTGAAAGGTACGGTGAGAAATCTAGGAAGCAGGCACACTCTCACTCTGGGAGGGATTCACAGGCCCCTGGATCCGCCTCTGGGAAGCCCGGGTGGCAGCAGGAGCAAACAGCAAGATGCACACACCAGCAGTGAAGATGGCGAGTATCAATCACTCGGCTTCCGCTGCCACCAGCCTCTGGAACCTCTTTGCATGGACAGTCCAAGGTCGAACAAACCCAAGCTGCATGCATCACCTTTGTCACGTTTGCCCAGGTTCGAGTCTGGCTGTCCTCCTAGGTTCATTGGTCCTCTTCCACACCAAGATCCAAGCACTCGTCAGGCCACATGGGCGCTACTTCTGGAGCTCCTCTGAAGGGGTTTTTCTTCCCCTCTATGGCCACAACCCTGCCCAGGTGCTAGTGATCACTCATCAAATCATTTCTGTGATGCTGTGGTCACACATGTCCACTCCTGCCCACAGCCAGGCTCTCGCCGGAGGGAGAATCACATCTACTGCTTGTCACACATCAGGTTAGATGCCATCTTCCTTTGGAGATTAGGAAACCCCATAGACAATTAGAGGAACATCAGAGTCAAGATATAAATAAAAGCAACAGTTACTAAAATGAAGTTACAATTTTATTATGAATTTCTGCTCAAGAACATTGATTCTATCAACCAGCAAGACTCCAGTGATGAAGAAAATTTAACATATTGATAATTAAAAAACAAAAATCAAAGTCAGGCTAGTGATATTATATGCTGCTGCTCTCGATTTATCAATCCTAACATGTTATCGAGGGGGCCCAGAAAGCAAAAACTTACATGGAAAAGACGTCAGAAGGGCTGCATGTGATCAGATGAATGATAAGCGTTAACACTCACCGGAACGCTTGATTCAGAACGGGGTAGCAGAATTGTTCGGGTGCCAACCCTATGACCACAGCGTTCGGATCACTTGTTTGTATTCCTGGGGACGATAAAAGAGATGGATATACATCCTTGCTGGGAAATGCAAATAAATCTGCTTTGACATGTTAAAAGAACAAGTTTTGCTGCAGCCAATTTTTTTTTGGGGGGGGGGGCGCATCACTGCCCTCAGGTGGTGGGAGTAGGAGACCCAGCCTTTGCTCCATGGAGCTGGAATCGAACCTCCATCCCAGTGGGCCACAGCCCCCCCACACAACCACTACGCCACCGGGGCTCAGCCCGCAGCCACGATTTTAAGAGATGAACCTGCTCAGTATCTTTGAAAGGAAAATAGGAAGGAGTCTTTTAACATTTTACAAATTCCTTTTGCATGATCTTACTAATTACCCCTGTAACCAGATCTAAATTGGAAATTGTAACCTAGCGTTCTCAAACCAGTGCCACTGTCCGTCTTCTGGAAGCTTCACTGATTACCACCAGCTTTGTGTTCCCAGTGAAGGGTCAGATCAATAGCAAATGATGAGGGACTGAGGATCTCAGGAGCAAGGGAAATTGGATTCTTTAATTGACATCGGGAGGCGAACACATTCATGATTAAAAGGGTGTGCACTGTCGAGTCTCCATTCTTCTGCACCATGCCCAATCTACTTTTAGTTTCACAAATATTATAGCTGGAGCATGCTTTAAGAACCCTGGCATCTGACAACAGGACTTTATAGCGGGCAATCAACAAGCAGAGTCCCATGGCAGTTATCAAATGTTAGCCTGTTCCTGGGTATATCTGACCCCAAGTGGCACCAGTTAACCCCTACCGGCTCCAGGTTTTAAAATACAGCACATATGCCATATACCACCCCCCACTCTGTTCATCCATAAAAAAGGCAGAATAGGTAATGTAGTGCTAGCTAGCCTGAGATAGAGGGAGTGTGCACTGGCTTTATTGAAAGTAGTTTGTTGTCGTACTAAAAATTTAAGTTACGGTGTCCTATGATCCAAAGATACACTTGAACAGTGCAAATTGCATGAACTTGGAGACTTCCTTAAGAATCACTCACCTTTATTAAGAACCAAATCAAGCAGTTCCAATTTGTCATCTTTTCTTAAAGGACCCCAAATACGAGTTACTTTACAATAAACAAAGGGCCCTGGTGGCACGGTGGGCCATGTGTTTGCTAACCACAAAGCCAGCTACTTGAGCCCCCAAGTCCCTCTGTAAGAGAATGATGAGACTCTGCTCCCATACAGATCAACAGCCTCAGGAGAAGTAATCAACTCACTGCTCGTGAGTTTGGTACTGGACACATAGATTCAAATGGCCCGGAACCCAAAATGGGTCCGCCAGAGTTCAAACTCCTTTCCTAAAATGAACATGTTTCAATGTTGCTCTCCACCTGTGCACAGAAACTCTTAAAAGTTAGAATTTTTCTTATAATGAAGCTTGAAACAAAGCTCACCTCTGAAACATTTAACATGAATTATTCACTGACAAATTAAAATGTGTCTGAAATGTTCACTGTATAATTTGAAGAAAAAGTTAGATCTTCAAAATATTTATGAAGATTGCTATATATGCTTACATTTTCACCACTTTAATTGCACTCACACCTTTTACTTATGCACTTTATTCAATTTTGTTTGCTTTTCCACTCTTTTCAAACCATGTTCTGGCTTGAGTATCCAATTTGTAGACTGTATGTATCACATCGCCTCCCACATCCACAAGGAAAACTTGCTGTCATCTAATGGATTTTAACTCAGAGTGACCCCGTGGGATAGAGAAGATCTGCCTGTTTGGGTTTCCACACCTTTACATCTTTTAAAGGCTGCAGAAGGTCCAGTGAGTTCAAACCACTGGCTTTATGATTGGCCGCTCAATGCATTAACCAAGAGCCACCATGGGTCCACAGACAGCCTCCTTGGGAAGAACCCCGTTTGCTCTGTTACTATTGCGGCTTGGAGAGAGCTCTACAAAAAAGGACAGCTGCGTCATAGGCAATTTTGTGAAAGTTGCCAAAGTTTCCTCCACAGGGGTTACATCATTTTATAGTCTCATCAGCGGCCAGGTCGCTTGAGCAAGTCCAAGTCTTCATTCAGCCTACGTTGGCTCGTTTCTTACATATAACTCTGATGGATACACTGCAAGCTCTCCTGGGAGTAAAAGTTTGGAGGCCCCGCCCAACTTGGACACCCTCACTGACCTTCCCAAAGAGTCCCCTGTAAAGCCATCCTGTGCTTTTTTTTTTTTCATTCTGACACTGACTGCTTTATTTCGGGGCTGATCACTTCCGGCTGGTCCACGCCGTCCAGCTCCTCCCTCCCCAGCGGGCTGGGCATTGGAAGGGGTGGACAGGCCAGTTACAGGGGACTCGGTGCTAGTGAGCTGAGCAAGGAGGCTGTGGCGGCCCGTCGTAGCTTCTGCTGGGCTTGCTGTGTCCATGTGGGGATGTCAGGGAGGAGGCTGCCTACAGGGGCTCCGCAGCTCCCACAGCCAGGGAGGCCCAGGGTTGGAGGGAAGGGAGCCAGACAAAGGCGTGTGAGGCCAGTCAAGTCCCTTCACCTCAGCCATCACAGCCCCCATGCCAACGCTCGCTCGCTCGCTCTCTCAGACACCCGCATCCATAGGGGGCTGCTGGGATGACTCTGGACGCACACCCTGGACCTCTGGTTTGGCACCGCGTGGGTGGACGTGAGGGGCAGGCCCTCTGTGCTATTGGCTGTCTGCCTCGCAGGCATCTACCCAGTCGCCATAGACATCACTGGCTCTGAGAGATAGGTGATGGGAGCCTGGAACTCCTCGAGGCACACGGTACAGGAGATGACTCCGGTGTTGCAGGCACGGTCCAGTTTCACGACTTCTCATGGTTGCAGAAGGGGCGGGTGAACTGGGTCTATGGGGTGCCCGTCATCATCTTCTTGAGAGGTGGCTTCCGTTTTGACTTTCTGTGGCCCATGAGTCCTGGAAGGCGGACCTGCCCTCCGTGCGGCAGTCCGGTTCACTCCATCCTGTGCGCTCTTGTGGACTGCATTCACACCCACTCTCCTATACCATGTTGCTGCTCTCCGAGTGTCACCGGGGAAAAGTCCCCCATGGCAAAGCTTCAGAAAGCTATTACTTCTCCATAGTCATCTCTCCCGTGTGAAATGAGTTTTAGCTTCTCTCGCTTGGACAGTATTTCGTGTTCATTGAAAGACTTCACAGGATACAGACTGACCTCTATCTTTCAAGACCTTTGTTCACATGCCATTCAGTCAAGTTAACCCAGTGACGCCTGGACGAAGTGAGTGTGACCTGAGTTACTTCCCAGAGGGGATCATGGTCCATTAAGAGTCTGGGAAAGAAATCTGGCGGGTCCTAGCAACATCAAAACCAAAGAATTATCAAATAAACGAAGGAAGAAACAGAGGGTATCTCGCCAAAGACACATGCGTATACATTGGATTTCTAGGTAATATAATACACTCTGAAAGAGAACACAGTATGCTTTCCTTACTTTGGATTCCAGTCCAAAAGTTTGAGAAAAAACGCCAACTTGAATTCAAACTTTATCAGCATTATCATTCCTTTCAATAATGAGGGGAGCAAATTAGAACACATATGTCTACGCATCCCATTTCAGTAATGATGCATAAGCAGATACAAAGACTCAATTTCTAAATCTTGCTCAGGTTCCCCACCTTTGAAATCAGGGAGTGCCCGATCATCAACTAGCAGCATGGGCCGGACTTGTTTCTCCTCCACTAAATTTCTGGCTGCAGTCAGAGAAGTGAATATCTCGTCTTCAGAGATATCAAACTCCAGTTTTCGCAACCTCTCCAGTAGGTCTTGCTTGCTCTCTTTGGTTGTGTTGGTCACAAACTTAATCAAGACCGAGGAGCCTCGTAACCTGGAGAAAGAATCAATGGGAAGCACCAAGTTCACATTCAAACTCGATCACATCTCCCATTTGGCTGGCTGGGCCCCAGAGATCAGAACACGAAGGATGCACCACCAAGCATTTCTTGAAGGCCAAGAAGTTTTTTAAAACTCTGTTTCCTTTGGGTGGCTGTACCTCCAAACGTTGCCATATCAAACAAGGAAAGCCATGTTAATCTTTTCTGTGGGGCTTCGATCCTTAAATGTTACTATACATTTTGAGTAAAATCAACCCAAGCTTCAGTGAAATGCAAACTATATCAACTACTGTCCCACACATCTTTTACTGGAGCCCAGCTGGCATGAACGCCTAAGCACTTGGCTAATGGAAACTTTGGTGGCTGAAAGGCATTCAGCAGCTGCGTGGAAGAAAAGCCTGGCGATTGACTTCTGTAAAGATGACGGCCTAGAAAACCCCGGGGAGCAGTCCTCCTCCCTTGTGGAGCCGCGCCCAGCAGAAACGGCCTCAGTGACACCCACCAACCGAGGAGTTGACTTGCTCAGCCTCGTACAGCTGGCCAGCAGCAGAGCTGTGGAGAAGAGCTGGTTTTGTGGCCTGGCACAGTGTCTGATCTCCACCAGAGAGGACAAAGGCCAGCCCAAGATGCCGTCCTTTCTCCTGAAGCCTGCCTCAGCCCACGTAGTTTACCAAATTCATACACAGACATTACCTGAACGACTCAAAAAAAAAAAAAGAAAGAAAGAAAAAGAAAAGGATTTTCCCTTTGAACCCCCTTCTTGCACAATCACTTTGATTCTCTGCTTTGCTTCTGAAAACTCAGTCTGGCAATCAGCATCAGAGGAAGAACTGAAAATACAAGGAAGCTTCAAAGGCTTCCGGAGCAATTCCATGATCTTTTAATTCTATTTTTCTACAAATTTTTTGAAGTCCCCTTACAGAGTGCCTCACCCCCTTCAAAAACGAAGATGGGGGCTGAGCCCCGGTGGCATACTGGTTGTGCGTAGGACTGCGGCCCACTGGGACGGAGGTTCAATTCCAGCAGTGGGGCTGGGCCTCCTACTCCCACCGCCGGAGAAAAAGAAGAAAAAAAACGAAGATGGATGGTCTTATAGTAAATAATCAAAAACCTAAAAAAAAATTTTAATTTAGCTACAGTTCAAAATTTTATATTAATACCTTGTTGCCTTTCATTTTAGGCTTTTCCTCCATGTCCACAAGGCATAAAACACTTGCCACAATTTAAAACAAGCCAATAAAACAGAAAAGAGACTTCTAAGTATTTGCCCTCTGACCAGGAAACAAATTCCTAGGATTAAATAATTCTCTGTACTCATAATCACCTCTTTAATATTTGTGGGGTAGCTTTTCTGGGAAACAAGAGAGAAAATTAAATCTGGTGGTTTTTCTCTCAACAGAAATTGATTACTTCAACAATCACTGTTGTTCTCAAAATAAACAAATAAGTGTTAAGTATTTAAAAACTACAGAGTCTAATGAGTTTTGCGTCTCCTATTCTTTTCAGTAGTCCCTCGACTTCCCTTCTCTATTTGTTTCTACAGAAACCCAAACTGGGCAGTGCCCATCTAGCAGTTTCTCTGGACGAGAACCCTCCAGCGCTGCAACCAGGGGCATCTGTGGGCTTCGGTGGCTCCGGGCTGGCCAGCGTGCAGTTTACACAGTCACACAGAAGAGCCATTCTTTACCTGTAACACAGAGACTGTTCTTTAATCCAGAGTGGACTCTTGTCTCCATCGTGCTGACCAAACTACTGCCATCCTTTCCCAGGAAAGCTTTGTGAATAGCAAGCCCTCACTAAGAAGCCAAGAGGCTGCCCACCCCTGCTACCTTCTCTTGTCCTGAAATATGTTGGAACCCTCAATAGTGAACATCACAAACTCCTATCTCAATAGATAGTTCCACGTGAGGTCTACCATATATGTGAGTCTATATACATTCCTTTAAAAGAAGTGGGTTGTGTTAGACTGCTAACTAAATGATCTCGGATCGATGCCACCCGCTGCTCAGTGGGAGACAGATGAGGCTGCTGACTTCTATAAAGAAGACTCTATAACTATTCTGTAGAGATGTTGGGAGCTGGAATGTCCCAAAGGGTCACTATGAGTTGGAACTGTTTTTGATTCCTCAGATGGAAAGTAATTTCCTTGGGAGAGTGCACAGTCCGTGCCAGGCCTGGCACTGTGAAACCAGGCACAACTGGTTGACAGCTCATCCTGGAGCCTGAGAGTGCATGCCGTTTGTAATTGGCTGTCAACCTACAGGCTGGGGGTGTGAATGGCCCCAGCAGCGACATGGAAGGAAAGCATGGTGAACTGTTTCTGCAAAGATTACAGACAGAAATCCAACCTCAAGTCCCAGGGAGTAGTTTTACTTTGTAACCCACGGGGTTAACATGAGGCGAAATGGGGTTTTGAGAGACTTTTAAGACTGGAAACCGATCACCCACACAGTACTAAGTACTGCTGACAGTAAAGGGTGCTCTGACTGAGTGCAGGAGGCAGGTGTTCGCTGCTGATTGGCATTTCGGCCACGGTGGTGAGCGTTCTTTCAGGTCAGACAGAAGTAAATATTCACACTCAGTTTAGTTTAAGGAGCTTTGACCAGGTTCCCATTTGTATCTAGACTTTGACTCAGTTATTGTTCGATACAAGAGAAATATAGGACAGGGCTCAACCCTGGGAAGCCTTAAGGACAATTAATGGAAATAATGAAAAAAATAAGTCTTTTAATTACACTTTCTTTGAGCAGCTGCGTGCTCCGCCCTAGCACTCAGAAGCAGGAGAAGGGTGTTGGAAATAAGAATGTGTGTGTGTGTGTGTGTGAGAGAGAGAGAGAGAGAGAGAGAGAGAGAGAGCCAAAGTGTGTGTTTCATTTTGTGCTGCGAGGTTTCAGGTATGATTTTCCCAATGGAATTTCTTCCGCCTTTTGGAATCTTGAGATTTTCACTCCCAGATTTGCATGATTGACTTAGAAAAAACTCACACAGACACAGAACAGAATGACTAGATCAAAAGGCCAAAACTAATAAACATTCGAGAATGTTTGGAGGATATTACGATACATCTATCTTCTGGCTAAACCCAAGGCAGTTCCTGTGTAAAGGGTAGGCTGGTGAAGTGCCATCTTTGGGCTATCCATTTAGCTAATGATCTGCCTTGGTGAAATGGCCCTTACGAACATATTTGTCAGCTGAACCTGGAGGAGAGCTTGCCTTTTAAGAGCTTCCTGTGCGCCCGGCACAGCTGCATCTTCAATGTGAAGTGTGCCATTGAGATCCACCAAAACAGCTTTTAATGCGCGGCGGGCTGCCATCCTTCATTCCCTAGGAGAGAGCAAATGAAATTAAAAAGACAGTTTAGGAAACAATGGACAATTAAAAACTGGTAAGTCTTCAAGGCCATCATTCATATCAAGAAGGAAATTGCTTAAGCAAGTAAGATGCTCAGCTTGGGGGAGAAAGGAAAAAAATATAATTTAATTAAAAACCCCACATTTGATGTACAAAACTTCAAAATTCTGTTTTGTTTTGTTTTGTTTTTTTAGTCTAGAATTCACATGATTGGGATGGAAATGCTGAAAATAAAATTAATATTGACTTTCAGATTGCTTAGAATGTCTCTAAGGCAGAAACAGGTCATTCATTTATTTTCTTTTTAAATATGAGAATAATATATTCTGAAGAACAGACGAGTGAGTGCAAGCACTAAATCACTGGTAAAATATTCTTGATCCTTGCTTATATATAATGAAAATGTTCCAGTCACCGATTTCCAAGATCTTATCTTGAAACGGCATCTACGACCCACAGCCTACCAGGAAGGACCCCTGAAAAGGGCATTTCCAGTGACAAATGACTTGAAAGTCAGGAGATACTTTCTGTGCCTTAAAAGCAAAACTGAACTTGGCATTTCCCCCCATTCTCTCCCCCTTCTTTAACATATCTTTTATAAGCTATTCTACATATAGCAAGCCCCGGTGAAATCTGTAACATGATGGACTGCCTTGTTTTTCTGTGTCTTGCATGTTTTCTACTTTTCACAGGCTGCGGGCTTCTTACTTTCTGTCACTCGGGTGAATGAAAATGACGTGAATTTTCCTTCTTGGACAGGTTTCTGCCTTACTCGGGTTCTGGCTTTCACGGGTTTATTGTATGCTGTCGAGTATACAGGTTAAGTTGTATCACTGGTGGGTGAGAACAGCATGAAAGGACTGGGACTTCACTTTTCAGCTTGAACTATGTGACTGTTTATTACATAGTATGTACATGTAAGTGGATCCGAAGCTGGAATGCAGGGGGACCTGGCCTAGTCACCCTCTGAATGGCCTGTTCAGAATCTGTAATAGGATCCAAGTGAAGGACAAAAAGAACTATACAGAAATCTTGAGCTTTCTCTTGGTAGGCTTGTTGTTGGTAGTGACAGGAGGGCAGCACCAAACTATATTGTGTACACTGTATGACTGAGCTGTAAAAAATCAGAGTTCTTAAATGGGTGGGGGTGGGGTGGAGGGTAGATATATATAAACGTGGAAGGGGAAGAGACAGCATGAATTCATGATTACTGTATATGTGTGTAGTGCGGACATACAGATGGAGAGCTTCTGTATTGCTTAACTGTCTTTTCTACGAACAGACATAAGCTTCAAGGTCAGCAAATTCCATTCTATGTAGTCAGTACATTTTAAGTCCAGCAAGAGCAGGACAGGTCAATCAACTGTAACATGTTCACACAAGAGAATTTAAAAAGCAATCTAAAGGAATGAATTAGCTACACACACTCTCTCAGATTAACTCTCTGAAAAAGAACAAAGAAGGAAAGCAGCAAGCAACACACAGAAAATAACAAAAACCAGGATACTGTAATACACCAGGGATGTAAACAGAACTGGTAAACCCGTGCAGAGAAGCCATGGAATGATCAACATGCAGAGAGCAACAAAAACCACCCTCCCACATTTTGAGTTTTAAATAAGCCCCTGGCTCTTGCTGCCTCTTTTACTGTATAGCTTGGGGAGAGGAGTAGTATGCAAAGCTCCCCACTGTGAACAAAAGAGAAATTAAGAGCTCTGGTTCATGTAGAGGCCTCACTTTTCAAAGTCCTCCTGTTATTCTAGCTCTAAGCTTTGAGGCTTAACTATTCTAGTTATTCTAAGCTCTAACTGTGAATGGCAGTATCAAGCAAGGCTTGCCTGAGGTAGGCACCATTTGTTAGTCAAAAGACTCTACAGTTTCTAGGGACCCTCTTTAGAGATGTACTAATTTGTGGATTCAGTAGTTTAAAGTACACTCACTTCCCTGATGGCATAGTGGGTTATGCATTGGTCTGCTCAGTGCAAGGGAAGCATTTTGAAACCACCTGGACGGGGAAAGGGGGAAAGATGAAGTTTTCGACTTTAAAGATTCACAACCTCAGAAATCCACGGGGGATGCTCTACTCTGCCCTCTCAACTTCCTATGAGTGTATGTTGACTCACTGCAGTGCGTCTGTCTGGTTTTCTGGTTTTACACCCCCAAAGCTGAGGCTGTTCAAGATAAAGTCAGTTTTCTTTTTGTATACAGTGGAATCTCGAAGTATGCCTCTCGAAATCCACCTTGCATGAGTCATCTAAAATTCAACAGAAATTGCTAACAGAGGGGGTTGAAGAACAAAATGGTGATGGGACTGGTAAAACACACCATGTAAGCATTGTACTGTTAAAAAAAGTTACTCAGGGCGTAGTGGTTGTGCGCGGGACTGTGGCCCACTGGGATGGAGGTTCAATTCCAGCAGCAGCTCCACAGGAGCAAAGGCTGGGCCTCCTACTCCCACCACCAGAGGGCAGTGATGCCCCCCCCCCCAAAAAAAAACAAAACAACCAAAAAAGTTATTCAACTAGCTCCAGGGAACTTCCCACATAAAAAAAGATCATTTATATCCTTATGGATGCATCCACAGAGGCTTAATCACACCAACATATTTTACAAGCTTATTATAATCTTTGCCTTTAGCTGTTCCACGGAAGTGAGAGCATAAATGGTTCTATGAGAACATTAGCTATTTGAGAATGACTGATTATTCCAACAGGTGCCCTGGGAGTGGAATGGTCACTTGTTAGGCTGCAGCCTGCGAGAGGAGCAGTTGTAATCACCGGGAGCAACACAGGAGAAAGATGGGGCTTACTCCTTCTGCACAGAGTCCCAGGCTTGGAAACTCGCAGGGGCCGTTTTACCCTGCTGTCACCGGTCACGGTGAGCGAGCATCCATTCAATGGCAGTGAGTCTGGGGTTTTGCTGTTGGTGGGTTACTGAGGTGTCCCCTTTGATCTTCTACAGGCCTGGAGTACTTCTGCTATGAATCTTTATAATAGTTGCTACCTGGGGTACACACAACCTTATTTGACAAAACACAATTGCAAAAAAATAGTATCAGGCTGAGCCCCAGTGGCGTAGTGGTTGTGCGCGGGACGGCGGCCCACTGGGACGGAGGTTCAATTCCAGCAGTGGGGCGGGCCTCCTACTCCCACCACCGGAGTGCCGTGATGCCGCCCCTCCTCCCCAAAAAATAGTATCACCACACCCTCTCAACAAAATTATTGCAAAAGTATCAAAGGTCCTTTATATTGCTCTCTTGAGTCCATGTCCCACCATCTCCCAGAGTTCGGACCAGTTATATATAAGAAGCACCTTCCAAAAGGCATCAACAATTGATAAGGACATATATTATCAATGCAGAGAAATATGAATTTTCCCTCATTCTTGGAGGATCTCGTTCGGATACTTCATAGGGCACTTGACTATTGCAGGGGAATTTCCATTCCATCAATCCTTCATGCCTGCCACCCTGCCCATGGCCTTTGATCCTGTACACCTGGCGGCCCCTCCCTCCCGTGCCCATCCAAGCAATCACCAAGGCTGTTCTAAACCACTCGACAGTCTTCGTCCACTCACTGTGTCCATTCTTACTACAACTGCCTTAGTTTTGAAACCATCATCTCTCTAGTTATGTAACGACTTCCTAAGTGTCTTCTCTGATTCCAATCACATCCAACCCCAAATCTGTTTCTTGAAAGAAATACAAAGAGGAGGAGTCCGAAATACCTCTTTGAATATCAACTCACGAGCAGTGTGTGAACCTGGGCAATTTTCTTAACTCTGAGCCTCAGCTTCTTCACTGCTAACGGACTCCGAACAGTTTCCTCGTGGTCTAGAATGGTGGTTGGGATCACAGAGATACATATAAAATGCTTTGTGAACAGTGACCTCACAGAAAGGCAGTGCATCCGAGGCCACTAGACCCCAGAACAAACACGACAGCACTTACTCTGAGAAGACACTTTCTATTAAAATGGGGGTGGTGACAGCATATACTCCACCACGTGCACACACATTCACGTTAACACCAGAGACGTCAATAAACACTATCTCCTTAAAAAACAAAACGAAATTAAAAAACAAACAAAACTATCTCCTGGGAGGTTGAAGCTCTTTAGAATCTGCCTCCGGGACCCCTGGGGAGTCCGAGTTCTCTTTCTCTGGACCCCTTGTGAATGCACCCAAGAAACGGTGTTGCTGGGCTGCACTCTGGATGGGTTCACTGCCCACTGCATAAAGTTGAAACTATGAACACTAGTGTACAAAGTCTGGGTTCCCTTCCAACTCCCCTAGCTCTGAGCAGTGAAGTCCTAAGGCATGGCAGTCTGCCAAGAGTCTTCACCCTCCCCCTCAGAGCGGGACACCATTGGCTCCTTGATCTCTACCACCAATGCCCTGAATTCTCGTTTTCCTCCGTCAATTCCTTTCAGCTCTCAACTAGGCATCCTTTTCCCAGCCAGGCCTCTTCTGCCCCTCTGCTAGGACCCTCCAGAATACACCCATTAGGCTCTTCCCTCCGTGCGTCATAGCCCAGTGTCTGTCCACCTCTTTCTATGCTGCGAGTCCCTGGGAGGAAAGGGACTGGGTTGGCATTTCCAGAAGACAGGTCATACTCCTGAGAAACTGCAGGTCTGGTTCCAGGCCACCTCTACACAGCTGAAGCAAACCCTCAAACTCACCGCCATTCAGTGGCCTCCCACTACCACAAGCACTGTAGACTCACGGGGTGAAACTGCCGCTGTGGGGCTGTGGGTCTCCGGGACCGGCGACTCTTGACGGGACTCAAGCCTCATCGTTCTCCCAATACAAAGCGAGTCACACGCATTTTTTCCCCCACCAATTTAATAACCACACACGCTACCAGTAAGTCAATTCTGCTATTGCCGCTCCACAGGCAGAGAGATAGGCTGCCTCCCCCTTCTCCCCCTGAACAACTGGTGGGTTTGAACCACAGGTCCCCAGAGATTCCCAGCGCACAAACGAGTTGTGTTTACACGACGCTAGTAACCGCCAGAATGAAAAGCGTGCTAAATAAACAGCGAGCATGACCAAAACGGGGCACGGACTCAGAAGGGAGCACAGGCTGTGCGATGGGAAAGTGGCACCGACAAGATGTGTCACAAACCTCAAAGGAGACACTCCCTGGAACGCACAATAAAAGAAGGTGCCCCTGTTTTTTAACCTTTTTTTTTTAACACGTCCGTGGACTCTGTTTGGACGCCCAGCGCCCGGGTAGGATGCGCACGCACGACCACGCCTGTTTTAGCAAGGCGCCTGCGCGAACGCCACGCAGGACTCCAAGTCCGGCTAGTGACATAGAGGCTGGGCGCTGAGCTGCAAGCGCAAGGTCGGCAGTTCAAGACCGCCAGGCTTCCCGAGGGGGAAGGATGAGGCGTTCTGTTCCCATAAGCAGCGGCCCGCTCGTCGCGGTCCTATGGGGTCACGGTGAGTCAGGATCCACCGATGCAGGGCGTTTGTCTCTGGGACTGGAGGGGATCCCCGAGTAACCCATCTGCGCGCACCCCCCCCCCCCCCACCCCAGCCAAGGTGGGGCGCGGGCTTCGGGGCCAGGGACGCTCGCCGCAGGTCACGGCCGAGTTCCTGAACCTGGCAAAGGCCAGACTGACCCGGAAGACGCCGGCTTCGAAACACAGGCCCAGAGCAGCTTCTGGGGCCTCCCGAGCGCACAGCCCAGCGGCGAGCCGTCCCGGGCCTGGGGGCGGGGGGGGGGGGGGGGGGCGCCCCCCAGCGGACGCCTCCTCCTGCGCACGCGCGGTAGCGGCGCGCGCCGAGGGGTGGGGCGGCCCCCGCGGCGAGCGCGCGGATTGGTCCAGACCCAGGCAGGGCGGGCGGTGGCCCGGAGCGGACGTCCGCGACCCCTCTCGCACAGCCAGAAAGCCACCGCCCGCCGCGCCCGCGGCTGCCCGTCTGCAAGCCCGCTCCTTCGTCCTCCGGCCAGGGACGGCTTCTCACCCCACCGCGCACGCCGTTCACAGGAAGGACGCTGGTAGCGCAGCTCCGTCCGCGGTGGCCTCGCGGGCAGGGGAGGGAGCCCTGGCAACGACCCGCCTGACGCCGGAAGCTGGACCCGGGGCGCACCGGAAGTCCCTTCTCTTTCGGATCCCAGCCTTCTTCTCCCCGCCCACCACCGGCCCGAGGGTGTTGCGTTGTGGTCACCCGCACTCGCCTTTGCCCTGGTGGGTGAAAGTCAGAGTTGTTCGGCTTGCGCCCTCGAGGCAGCGGCTGGCAACGCTGCGGGATGAAAAACGTAAACCTTCATCTTTGCTCAGAAGCTAGCTCCCATTCCACAGCCCCATTCGTTGAACCAGTCGTTTCTTGAGTAACTTTCCTTTGCTCCACTGCTTCTGACCCCAGCCCTTCCCTTTCTCGTGGGGTAACCCAGAAGGCACCTTGGTACACACCTTTGAGATGACCCACGTCCCTGGTGTCGTCATGTACTTCTTTGCCACTTAGAGGGGCCTCCACTAATCACTGGCTCGGTGAACGAAGTAGCGTTTGAACCTTTGTCTGTAGGGAGCTGCCAGAGAAAGGCCTCCTCTTCACCAGAGAAGCACGGTTCAGAAACGCGTAGTTGACCCATTTGGGTTCAAAAGAGGGAGTGATTTCCTTTATTAGCGACCTAAAAGACTGGGGAAAGTGACCAGGAGTCAAGCTAAAGGGTATCAGTTTATTTGCATTTAGGGGGTTCACAGGCCAGGACAGCAGGACTGTGTCCACCTACAGAAGACTAGACAGTGAAAGAACTGCTCAAGGGGCAGACGGGAGGGCTCTAGCTGGTTAGTGAGGTGGGTTCCTGGAACTATTTGAAACTTACTGTCAGCTGTCTTCGTGATAAAGGGGAAGGAGGAAGCATTCACTGTGCACTGTGTTTTGTCTTTGCTATGCGCAGCAGAGCTGTCTGGGAGCCTGAAGGGCATACTGGGAATGCCTGCTTGAGCTCAAGGGCAGCATTTTGGAGAATTAGCTAATGTCTCCACACAATCATTTTCTCCTCTACACACACGAGAGGAAAAGTTTTAGAGAAAATGTTATCGAAATATAATGTAATTTCCTCACAAACCTGAAGCACACCCTCCCCCCGCTCCCCCCAGACACGCTCTGTGAAAAAAGGCTTACTAGCAGGACAACTTTGTGGTACAGTCTGGCCCCATAGGGTGCAAACTGTCACACACATACATGGCGCTGACAGAATTGCCACCCTGGCCCCCAAGGCTGCAGAGCTCCACCCAGCATGACAGTTGGTCCATGTTGTCAGCTGTAACTTTGCTGTTCTGTTCCAGTGACCAGTTTTCCCTCCCCACTGGAGTGCTGGAAACAGTTTTTATCTTGGTTGTATTTGTGGACTGTACATTTTCAGTGTCAAGGCCTGGTTGGCTGGAGGACAAAGTAGCTGCTCCTTGTTGAGCCTTCAGAACTCCAGCTGAGTCTTGGACAAAAGGAAAGCACCTCTGGGAAACTTTGAACGACGGGCCAGTGATAGACACAGGAGAGCTCATTTCTCAGGGCCCTCTGGCTGCTGTCCTGTGAGGATGCCACATAAAAGGCTACTGAACTGGGTGGAAATGGAACCCAGAGGCCAATCTCATCAAGATCTGGTCTGAAACTTGTGACGTGTGAATTTGGGGACACGGGAGGAATGAATTACAATCATCAGGCTCTGAACTTGGGCATCTGGATAATACTTTCTGGTCTCAGTCATTGTGCTATCAAGTCATGGGACTACTAGTTTCCTCATGACCTAAAGACTGACCTTGCTTTGATTCCCTGCTTCTTGAAGGGCACAACAAGGGGGGCGGGGGAATTGGAATCACAAAGGGGAAGGGCTGAATGTAGCGAAGAAATGGGCAAGAGTCCAGAGGAGTGGAGACACAAAGGGATGTCCTAATCGAAACAACTGCGGGGTAAATAGGGACCAGAAACACATGGATAACTAAGCAGTGGTGTGTGCAGGATGGAGGTGATTATAGAGAGAGGGGGTTGGGGGAACTGATTGTGATTATATACAACTCATCTTAAAAGCCATCTCACCATGGAAGTGTGTGAATGTGAATACTTACCAAGAAAGACTCAAGGGAAAAAACCAAACTTGCCCAGTAGTTACCACAAAGGGGAAAGACTTGTTGCGTAAGGAGCATCAAATTTACGTCACTGATGGTAGAATAATTTGGACAAGGATATCAATAATGGTTGTACAACATGAAGAGTTTCATCAATGATGCTGAATTATATAAGTATTAGTTGTGTAATTGGAGAATGTTCTATTGTGTCTATTTTTTGCCACCATTAGAAAAAAAAAAATCACATGAATAACCACCATGGTGATAAGATGTTCTAGAATATGGTGACAATCAGTTGTTTTTGATACGGATTATTGAATTGCATGACATGTTTGAAGTGCTAGCTAATAAAACTTAATAAAGGTCTAAGCGAGTGAAAACACATGGATGTTTGGAGTTCATAATGAACATACGTCATTAATCCTGAGAATGGCTACAGGTGAGAACTGAGCAGGCAGACAAGCACTGAAGTTGTCTAGACAAATAGGCTACCATGCATCCGAATTGCCTAGCAAAACTGGGCCACACTAGGGAAGTTTAGAGTTCTCTTTAGGCACATCAAAATGGCTCATTCCCAGCGGCAGAATGATTAAGACCTGGGCTGCTAACTGCAGGGTCAACAGACTGTAAACCAAGCTAGTCCTTGGGAAAGATGGGGCTTTCTACTCCAGCAGACAGCTAGTCTAGGAAACCCACGGGACAGTTCCACCCTTGTCGCAGAGCCACAAGGAGTCAGCAGGGACTCAATGGTAGGGTGTTGTTCTCCGCCCCCTCAAAACCAGTGGAGTGGCACTCTTTCAACCCATCTGACACAAAAATGACGTCAGACCAGTCACTTCCCTCCTCCATTCAATTTAGTCCAGCAGGTGAAGACATGAGAACCTTCAATTCACTTTTTTTTTTCACTCTTTGGTGGTTTGCACACTCACGCATCAGCTATCTGTAAGGCCAAGAACACCGCCTCAAAATGTCAACCAGGTTAGTGACTTATATGAGTCAAACTCTCAAGAACCCTCAGTACATTTTGTATTCAGCTCCAAGCCCATGGGCCAGGGATCATCATTTGAGACTCAAGCAGAGCTAATACAGTCTTTCAGTTATCTGCCCCAAAGTTTAAATTAACTGGAGCCATGGAATAAAAGTTTCTCACAAGTCTGCTTGATGTATGGCAACAATTCAGTAAATTCATTTCAAAGTATGTGTATGGAGCGTGGGTTGTGAATATTTTCTTTTGTTAAATCTGCTCAGAGAATTTACACCAAACTTACATAAGAAGTGGTACAAAAGGGGGTCAATTCTGTTAACACTGACAGGTATACACTAAGTTATACAAACAGATGTTGATTTGGAAATTCAGCTTTATTTACAAATGTTCTCCTATAAACAGAGATTAATTCAGCCCTTTAAAATAGTGTAACTGATGATCTCCACAAAAGCCACTTACATAGTTTTAACCATTTTCATAAAAGTATGGAATGAGGGGCTGGTGTAATGGTTGTGTGTGGGACTGCGGCCCACTGGGTTGGAGGTTCAAATCCAGCAGCAAGGCTGGGCCTCCTACTCCCACCACCAGAGGGCAGTGATGCCCCCAAAACAAAACAAAAAAGTATGGCATGAGCAACTAACCTCAGAAGGTGGCTGAAGCTCTATAAAGCAAACCAGACAATCTGTCAGTGGGAACGCCCCCCTGAATGAGGATTTACGCATCACGCACCTTTGTACGAGAGTGGGGCTTTTTGATGTTTCGAGGTAAATGCTTCACAGTGATTATCTGCTTACACAGATTTACTTGTGAGGGCGGAGAGCTGCCCTCGCAGGCTGACACCTAACACTGACTTCAAAAAACAAGTCTTCAGTTGTAAAAGGGCTTTTCTACCCGTGAAAAGATGCAGATGTTGGCTTAATCTCACCATTCAGGCAAACTAATGAAATTCCTAATATGAACTTTAAAACACAACCATCAAACCACCATGTGATTCACTGGCTTACAAAATTAGCATTCTCCCTGGAATACAGAAGTTTTTCCTCCTCAATAATTACTATGAATTTTAATTTCTCATAGCTAAGGTAATAGTAAAAAATATTTAACCAAAAAAAATTAAAAATAAAATGATCTAACCACCCTCATAATTGTTTTGTGTGTAGTACTGACTTACAAAAACACCTTTAGGCTGAGCCCCGGTGGCGTAGTGGTTGAGTGCAGGACTGTGGCCCAGTGGCTTGGCGGTTCAAATCCAGCAGCAGCAAGACTAGGTAGCTCCCACGACCACCAGAGGGCAGTGATGCCCGCCCCCCAAACAACAAAACAAAACAAAACACCTTTAAATTTTATCTCAGGAGATAATCACTCTCACATCAGAGCTAAGTTAGAAGAAACATTTATTTTTGAAAAATAAAAAAGTCATCCCTGAGTAGTGAGGAAGAGAGACATCTCTCCAAACAGATGTGACGATCCTGTTCCCTCTGACAATCTTGACCACAGCACGGTCCTCTTTGAACAACCAGCAATCAAATGTATTTCAATCCTGGACAGCTTACGGTCTTTGTGTTATATTGATCTGATCTTTTTGTAATGAAACTACAGGTGCAACATTAAAAAAAATCAGATAAATAAGAACTCTCATTTTATTGTCAGCTTTACATTTTTGTCAAGTGCAAGGCTGGCCAGCTAAGATCATCTGTTTCCCATAATGACCGCAGCAATGACTCCTGCTGACATCTCTTCCTCTGCGTCTTCATCTCTCTCGTTGGACTTCACCCGAACAATAAAAGTAATACTATGACAACTGAGTTTACGATTATCAATGGCACTGCAGAGGGGGAAAAGAAAAGTTTGTTACTATCAGGAAAAGACAGGTTAGTTAGGATGGATATCTCTAACAATATATCATCCTAAGTATGTGGTCAATAGTTACAGTGGGAGGATATTCAGACATGTCTGTCACAATAACCAAAATTTATTTTAAGAGAGGCACCAGAGGCTGGAATCGGGGTCAAACACTGGCTCAAGGAGCTCACTGGGAATGACTGTGGATTGGGCTGGTGTGGCTCCAGAAACAGGAAGCACAGGAGCCAGTGACGCCAGGATGAGAAGTGAGACACAAAGAAGGATGGGTAGTTTCCTGGCTAAATTAAAGATTAATGTATTTACCAATCTATCCAAAATAATGAATAGCTAGTAATAAATGCTCCAACTTTTATGGTCCTAAATAAAAGACTTCTGAACTCTTATTTCTTGAGGTGCTTAACCTTCCTAATGCCCCACCCTTTAATACAGTTTCTCATGTTGTGGTGATCCCCCCCAACCAGAAAATTATTTTTGTTGCTACTACATAAGTGTAATTTTGCTGCAGTTATGAATCAGGTGACCCCTGTGGAAGAACCCCCCAAAAGGATCGCAACCCAAAGGTATTTTCTAATAGAATGGCAGACTTGGAATTAAAATTTTTCTCTTGAATGCTTTTCATGGCTCGATACGACTTCACAACCAGCTGAGTTTTCAAAGTGTTCTCTCAACCCTGAGAAGTAACGGGAGGGGTTTCAAAAGTTCCGGGAGAAATGCAAACAGGAAACTGTGGACTTCTTGAAGTCCTGTGTACGCAGCGTTACTACTGAGCAGTCCACGGACACCACCTAGTCGGGCAGAGAGAAGAAGTGCAAGGAAGAACGCAGTAGCTTTAAGCAATACAGTAAGGTTAAAGAGAGACAAGCCCATGCCTTGGCTGGGGTCTCCAAAAGCTTGAGAGCTGCAATCGAAGGTGGTACAACTGGTCTCCCTGTGCCAGGAACAGCGGAGCAAGAGGGAGGCATCAGAAGCAATTGGAGTTTGAGTCTCACTGTCTCCATAAACAATGGCCCCCTTAGACTAAAGGGACCAGGTTTTAACATTGCTAAAGCAGGACACCATTGATGGGGGTGAAGGGGTGGGGGGTAGACGGGGTGTATTCCCTTCCCGTTCTCCCGCTGCTCCCTAGCTTGTCATGCATTCTTTCTAAAAATTGGGACTTTTTTAAAACGCCGAGAGACTCGAGAAAAAATGCTTAAAATTGGGACTGTCCCACCAAAAGCGGGATGTCTGGTCACTTTACCTTAGACCCAGTGCAAAAGTAGATGGTGCCCAGCTATCATTAGAGAATATCTTTTTTTTTTTTAACTCTACATCCTAAATAATACTCACTAGCCATTTTTAGATTGGTTCATTCAAGCATTAGGCTAGACAAAAGAATTTATCATATTTAATATTTTTAACATTTGGGTATTCTGGCTATATCATCACCAGAGTTTTACACACACACACACACACACACACACGCGCACGCAAATCTTGTGACACATTGTCACAAGTAGCTCGACCATCTGAAGTACAGGAGACGAAGCAGCTGTTGTCGCTGTTAGGTGCCTTCTGGAGAAACCTTGATCGAAGGTTCTATAGAAGACTCCAGATCAAAACAAGGGAACTGTGGAGTTGATGATAAATTCTAATGAACTCCAGACTTTCTGGAGTCATCTTTAAATGTGGAACCTACAGCTGAAACTATCCTTAGAGTCATCTTGTGACTAGGTAAGTGGCTGAAAAAGTAAAGGTCTGCCTTGAGCATCTTAAAGGCTAATGGTATGAGATCAAATTGGTAACGGCAACTTGCAAGACTAAAGGAAGACGCTAGGGGCAGTGGTGTGTGCTGAGGGCTGGCAAAGGGCAAGAATGAGAATAGCTGCACGACTTGAAGAACATTCATCAGTGCAAATGAACTGCACATGTAAAAATTGCTGAATTACTATATCATTTTGTATCATTTCCCCCAAAAGATGAAATAAAATTTTTTTAAAATTCCCACTATGAAAAGGGCAAGTGTTGTATCCAGATTCTGAACCCTTGCTTGCCCAAAGGACAAAACTAAAACTCACGACTGCTCCACTGGTTTTCCTTACCTCTCATCACGGTTCTTACAGATCGAATAAGGTTCATTAGCTGAGATTTAATTCCTGGCTCTTCTCCGAATCCGCCAATTCCCTGGTCTGTTCCCCAGCCAACTGCATAGTATAAAGATGATTAGCTGGTTAAGATCTGTCATGCACTTCCCGTGTGCCCTCATTAGTCATCTTCTAAAAGATAATAGTTTGAGCCCTTATTAAAAAACATCCCCCCAAAAACCACATGACTTCTAAGAAAGGTTAAAATTACTATTGAGTTGAGGGGAGCAGCGCAGAGGGAGGGGGAAAATCAGGAGCTGATACCAAGGGCTCAAGTAGAAAGCAAGGCTTTGAGAACGACGAGGGCAACAATGACACAGGGTGTATGTATGGACTGTGATATAATAGTATGAGTACCCAGTAAAATGATTTTTAAAAATTACGATTAAGCGTTTTAGATTTTTAACTTCTGATTGTAACACTCATTTCCGTATTTGAATATTATAAAATCAACTACGATCTAAATTATCCAATGGCATTTAAAAAATAAAAAAATTAAGTTGACCAGTGTGACCCCTGGTTGCCTCTTTGGCCCTACACACCAAACTCCACCCTGCCCCCCTTTTTAAGGCTGCAGACCATTTCTCAGGTTAGAGTTAAAAACAAAAGCAGTGTCTAGCTTACTGACTACTGGCGTTGGGTGGCAGCACAGATGAAACCCCGGAGGGTTTGATCAACGGAAAGACCTAAGTCTGAAGGCACCAGCCAGTCCATGGGAGAAGGAGGAGGCTGGCCGCTCCCCTCGCCACCTCGGGAGCCCGAGGGGGCCGTTCTACTCTGTTCCACAGGGTCCCCCTGAGGTGGACTTGACAGCAGTGGGAACGGAAAGGAAAAAAGCTTAATTCTCATTTGAAAACAATGTAGCTAAGACACTTTACTTGTCTTTCTTGGGAGTTTTATTATCAACCTGGTCCCAGCTCCATTACACCTTCAAGTGTCTGCCCCACCCGACAGCAGGGCTCATCTTTCCTGCTTCCTTGAGCATTCCTCTTTCCATCTCCATCTGTGAGGCGAGGGATTTCGTCTCCCTCCCTCCCTCCCCCGCCTCTGTCAATGCGTCATCCTCTATGGCATTTCCCTTCATTATAAGTCACTCTATCTTAATCTTAAGCTATTTCGTTGCCGTGGACATCGGATAGACTTAGATGTCCTCATTTCTGCGATGTGTCCTTCTCTTGTCCTCATTCCCAGTTCACTTTTCACTCTCATTTAACTACAGGGCTTAATTAATTCCTCACATGTTAACCCTTACATCCGAGGACAGAGAACAAATCTTTGGTTTGCTTTTACAAAACTAAGGATTCCAGATTGCTTAATCAACTCTCATTTGGTTGGGGGGGACGGGGGGGCGGGGAGGAGTAGGGTGGCTAGTTCTGTCACAGCAGAGGCTAAGGTATAAAACAAATTTACAATCAGAGGTCTCAGCAGAGCTGCTGACACTTATACCTACCTGCCCTTCAGGACCAAGTTCAAGTTTGACTATTCATGGCCTTTTGGGACCTTAGTTCACCCTTTTCTAGTCCTACAGGACAGTCATGGTCACAGTGCCAGCCTTTCCTCTCTCTTGCCCAGGCTCTTCTAATGGACACACCTGCACAACCTCCTGTCTCACAGCTCCGAGTTTCACTTTAGAGCAAAGGTGGGGAGCGCCAGGCCCTCAAGCACGAGATCTTACCAATACCCGCTAAAATCACACAGCTCTCTAAAGCAGTCCCAGTCACCACATTAAAGGCGAGTTAATTAAATGTTTGACCACTATGGCCTGTGAATGATGCTGCTATAAATACCCGAATGGTCCCTGGCAGAATAAAAGGTTCCCTACCCCAGCCTTAGCAGACCAGATCTTTCAACCTCTTGAAATCGCGTGACGATTCCTACCAACTGTATCTCAAACTGCTTACATGGGTGTTCTAGCCTAAAACTACTGGGCTTTGGTCCTGAGTGGGATCTAGGGATGTGTGGCTTAGAGGGTCTTCTCTGATATGTTCTTGTAGGTGAGTCCCTGGGGGTTACTGGGACAGTGGCTTTGTGTTTTTGAAAGGGGGTCTTCTAAATCCCGAGATGCTGTGGCCATCATACAAATCTGGGCTTTCCTAAGAGAACTGTGATGCAGGGTGAGAATGACATGAATGCAGAGACTTTAGACCAGGGGTCCTCAACCTATGGGTCACGACGCCTTTGGGGGTCGAACAACCCTTTCACAGGGGTCGTCCGATTCATAACAGTAGCAAAATTACATTTATAAAATAGCAATGTGGTTGGGGGTCACCACCACATGAAGACAGAGAACCACTGATATAGTCTGTCAGCCCAGTCAAAATGTGATGCTTGCTGTCATCTAAGTTACTTAAGGATAGAACACATTTCATAAAAGTTAGGGACCACCTCGCATACTCTTTTTATAAACCCAAAGTGTCTGGAATCAAGTGAGACATGTTAAAAAATGTCCTCTGACTGATTAAGAATCACCCCTTGGTAAGATAATGATTTGTTTTTGTTGTTAATAACAATATTGTGCATCAGGGTAAAATGAACATTACTCAGCCTGTAGCACAAGTGAGCACTGAAAGTTCATGTTTCAAAACATGAAGAAAGCTAGCGCTTGATTTGCATTTCAAAATTCAAAACATCTGGGAACAGTTTTTTTTTTTTTTTGGTTTTTGGGGCATCACTGCTCTCCGGCGGTGGGAGTAGGAGGCCCAGCCCCACTGCTGGAATTGAACCTCCGTCCCAGTGGGCCGCAGTCCCGCGCACAACCACTACGCCACCGGGGCTCAGCCCCTGGGAACAGTTTTATACATACGAAAAGGTAAAATCTTAGGAGTCTTCCAATGAGGCCATATGTTTTCTTTTTTTTTTGCGGGGGGGGGCATCACTGCCCTCTGGTGGTGGGAGTAGGAGGCCCAGTCTTGCTCCTGTGGAGAAGCCAAGTTTCCAAAGGGTAAGATCAGTTTTGGGAGTGGGGTGTACACACACCCACATACACACAGGATGACCCTCTACAGAGCCATGTGAAGTATAGGCATGGCTCAAGGATATTGTGGGTCCCAGGCAGTGCAAAACAGTTTTATTGGAACATAACTCACATAGACAGTTGAGACATTTCAAGTATTTAAATCCAATGGTTTTAAGTAGGTTTACCGAATTGGGCAACCATTACAATATAAAGCAGTGCTACCATGCCCAAAAGAAATCAAGTATTCGGTAGCAGCCATTCCCAAAGCCCAGGCATCAAACCATCTACCTTCTGTCTCATGAAGTTTTAGTCTATTTCCTATTTCCTGTAAATGGGATCATGGAATTATGGTGGTCTTTTGTGACACTTATCACATATTTTCACAATATTTTCAAAGCTGGTCCACCCATACTATGGCTGTATCAGTATTTAATACCGAATGAAGTTAGTTAATCATAAAAAGACAAATATTGTACGAGATCACTAATAAACGTAACGATTTTCACACTGAAAAGAATCTTTCTTTGGTCGTTACCAGGGGAGAGGGAGGGAGACGAGGTCACCGGCGGGAGGGCAGACACGAGTTCCACAATATACAGTGCTCTTGCTGTTTGGTGCCTTTGAGTTGGTCTGACCACAGCAACCCTGCGCCCCACAGAAGGAAGCGCTGCCCATCCTGTGCCTCGGCCCGCTGCTGTGGCCATTGTTCCAATCCATCTTAGTGAGGGCTTCCTCTTTTTTCACTTTCCCTCTGCTTTACTGAATACGACATCCCGCTCCTGATATGCCCAAAGGGCATGAGACAAAGCATCGAAATACACGTAAGAAGAGGTTTTGACAAAAAATGATGGAGGTAGGGAAAGACTCTGGGGGGTTTGAAACTGAGGCATGAATTGTTACATATACAATCCTGCAATGAGGGGGATATATCAGTAGATGCATGGGTAGACATGAAGGCTTAACAAATGGAAAGGGAGAAAGGGAGAATAAATATGAACAGATATCGGTTTGACAGATATACCTGTCTGTGTGTATTTACATAGCCATGAATGTGGTGGAGCGTATGGGGGACAAAGTTATAAAAACTTCTTAGCCATAACCGAACACCTTCAGGGAATGAGTCGCTGGGCCAGCACGCTCAGACTCATAAAGACAAGGCTCTCCATTCTTTTAAGACTACTGACAGGTAGTTTGTGGAAAGTTTGTGAGCAGAAACCAAGGGTGCAACCATCAGTGCCTCTCTGGAGGAAGGATGATGAACACTGGAAGGTATAAAACACAATCCGGGGGCTGAGCCCCGATGGCGTCGTGGTTGAGTGCAGCACTGCGTGTAGCCCACGGGCTTGGCAGTTCAAATCCAGCGGCAGCTCTCCAGGAGCAAGGCTGGGTAGCTCCCACGACCACCCCCCCAAAAACGAACAAATCAAACAAACAAACACAATGAACTGACGGACCCCCCCAAACACCAGCCTCCATGACCCGGAGATTAGAAGATGTTCTCAGCTACCCTGGAAATGATAGAAGGAGAAGGTGCTGGTCACAGGGGGAGAACAACGTGGAACAAAACACAGAGTTGTAAAGATGAGGCTCATTGGTCAACAGAGATTGGGAGAACCACCTGGGCTACGGCCATTAGTCACCTTTCAGGTCTGGAACTGAACTCACGGTCCTGTTGGAATTATCAACTAGTTAAGGTCCACAGCGCAGCATCCACAGAAGGCTAGGAGAGAAGGAAGGGAAGCAGGAGACACAGAAAGTGAAGTAAGTGATGGTGCATAGCGGTGCTGCAAAGGAGTTAAGATGTGTATGAGTTAAATAATCATCTTCTCTGTAAATCTTTAGCTAATTCTCAATAAAAGGTTTTAAGTAAATAAAACAAAAATAGGAAGACAGGAAAGAAGAGACCCAAATGGATGTCAGAAGCGACTCTGGGGCTTGCTCTTAAACCATGATTAACCATGGAAGGAATGATGCATGAAGAGTTGAAATGAAAAAAAAAGAGAAAAAAAGAGTTGAAATGAAAATTCCAACGTGCGTCTTTTAAGACATTCTATCGCTCATCACAATCTACATCAATGTGCACCCTGAGAAGACAAAAAGCATTACAATGAAATGTACGACTTCAAGTTAGAACACTAGAAAAACAGCTCCAGCATTTCTCAAAGTAGGAGAACTGAAAAAAACACTCAAGCCTTGTGTTGTAATATTGAGAGATTCTATGAGCAGAATATTGAATAGAGGAAGCATCAAAAGAAAATGGAATTCAGAGGCACTGTAGCCGTGAGTCAGGAGGCAGCATATAAGCAATAATCCATGGCACTGGAGGAAGACCAACCTACACTGAAGGCAGTGGCAAAAAACAAAGCTCCCAGGAATTGATGCAATGCCAACTGAGGCGGTTCAACAAACAGATGCAGCTCTGGAAACTTCACTTGTATATGACAAGAAATTTGGGAGACAGCTATGTTGAGTCAGGTTGACAGCTATGGTGGAGGACATGCAGGAAAGCCTACTGGACCAAAAATTCCAGGGGCCAATTCCAGGGAAAGATCAAAGCCTCACCCTAAGTGGGAATGTTTATGGGGCAGAGACCCATAGAGCTCCCGGGCTGCAAAACCTCTCCCCTCCCTCTTTTGCTCACTGGGGTTTCTGCCCACACCCTTTATTGCTTTACCCTCCCCCCTCCTGACCAGCTTAAAACACACTCTTCACCACAGATCAGCGCAACTTCTGGGGTCCCCCAGGTTTGTCCCGGAAGTTCAAGGCTCCCTATCTACCTCTCCCCCCTCCCCCACCCTCCGCAGACTCTCGACTCCCTGCTGGAGCCAGTGCATCCTTCCCAGAAAATGCAGAACAAGCTTTTCTTTTCTCTGGTCTTGTCTTTGTGGCGAACTTAAAAAGCTATCTACATGGCCAACAGACTGAAGAGATCCATATTTTAGTGCCCATTCTAAAGAGAGATATCTTAGGAGGCAGAAATTATTGAACAATAACTTCTATAACAAATAATATAACAGGTAAAGTTTTGATGAAAATAGTTAAAAGATTGTTCCACCAGCACACCGACAGGAAACTGCCAATTCCTGCTGGATTTGGACAAAGACATGGAACCAGGGATATCCTTACTGATGATGTCAGGTGGATCTTGGCTGACATATTGACTGTGCAAATGCATTTATCTGTGGATCATAACAAATTATAAAGAATAGGAATTCCAAAAACTGACTTGCACGCATGCAGACCCTGGATGCTTGTCAGGGTTGCATTGCTTCTTCATACTAATCAATACAATGAGCAAGTCATCTTTGAAGTTGGATTACATAAAGAATGCTGCAGCAGGATTGCAGCAAGATTCATTAATAACCTATTGACAGGCAGATGGCACAATCGTAGCTGAAACGCTAAGTGACAAACCACTTATGACTACAGTCTTCAATATGGACTACATCTCACAGGAGACCAATGAGCAGCAGCATCGTAACAAATGGAGAGAAGACTGCACTTGTCCAAGATTTCACCTGACTTGGATCCACAAATAATGGCCATGGAAGGCCATATTGTGGAAGGGCATATTGTGTGGGGATAATCAGCTGCAAAAGACCTCTTTTAAAGGTTAAAGGCAAAGATTGTGGACTAAGGTATGCCACAGTATGTATGTGTGTGTGTATAATTATTTTATTTGGGACTCATACAGCTCTTCTCACAATCCAAACATAGATCCATTGGATCAAGCACATTTGTGCATTTGTTGCCATCATCATTTTCAAAACATTTTCTTGCTACTTGAGCCTTTGGAATCAGCTCATTTTTTCCCTTCCCTGCCCCCTCCATCCCTCGTGAACCCTTGATAATTTATAAATTATTTTTTATTTTTATTTTATTATTTATTATTTATTTATTTTTTTTTTGTGGGCATCACTGCCTTTGGTGGTCGTGGGCACTACCCAGTGCCATTCCTGAGAGCCGCCGCGGATTTGAACCGCCAAGCCCCGCGGGCTGCAGTTCCACACTCAACCACTTACGCCACCGGTGCTCAGCCCTAAATTATTATTTTTTTATGTCCCACAATGACCCATGTCTCCTTGCACCCAATTTTCTGTTATATGACGACCATTGTGATCGGTTCCCTGCCAGAATATTCTTAATAACTTAATAGGCATATAAAAGTTGGACAAAGAGTAAATAAGGCCAAAGAAAAATGGATGCCTTTGAATGATGTTTGTGAAGAATATTCAGTCTCCTACGGGCCACGGGAAGAGTGAACAAATCTACCTTGGAAGGAGGACAGCCAATATGCCCTTCGGAAGGGAGGAGGCCGAGACTTCCCACATACTCTGGATATCCTACGAGGCGGGGCAGTTCTGGGAGCCGGCTATGCTTGGTAGAGGGGTCAGCAAAGAGGCCAGAAGGACAATTTGAAACAGGGCGGCAACAATGGGCTTTCAGATAGCCACGATGGTGAGGGTGGACTGGGAACAGGCAACATTTCACTGTGTGGTACAGCAAGCAGGTTGCTAAAAGGAGTCAGTCACTATCTAATTCATGACAACAGGATGTCTTTCCACTCAAGTTCTTGCAACAATGCTCCATACTTTTCATAGTACAAGACACTTCTTGCTAAATTTATTTGTATTTTATTCCTTCTAAAGACATTGTATGTGTAAATTTCTTAATTTCACTCAAATTATTTATTGCTAGTGTACACAAACAAGTGTTTTTAAACTAATCTACAATTGGCATTTGCATATTAATCTTGTACCCTATCTAATTAAACTCATCTTTAGTTCTACTAATCTCTTAGTAGATTCCCTAGAGTGTTCTATGTACAAAATCATCTTGATCTAGAAACATACGGTTCCTTTTCCTTCACGATCTAGATGCCTTTTATTTCTTGTCTAAATGCCTTGATTAGAACCTTCCGTATAATACTGAAATGAGAGGACATGCTTGTGTGATTTTTCACCTAGAGAAGAAACCTTCTTTCATCAGTATGAAAATAAATGTGCTTATCATGGAAGCACACTGGATTTTGTCAAATGATTCCTGTACTTACTGAGACGCTCGTGTGGTTTCTGTAGTATATCAGCATGTTACAAACACTAATTGATTAATGGATGTGAAACCAACCTTGCATTCTTGGCGTAGATTTCACTTGGTCCTGATGTAGACAATTTGTAACTTGTTGCCGGATTTGGTTTGCTGGCATTTTATTAAGAATTTTTGTGTTTCTATTCCTATGAGACACTGGCCTCTAGTTAGTCTTTTAAAACAAAAACACGACAGTTTGCTGGCTGGGGGGAGCGCTGTTGGTGTGAATTGGACTGTTCAGCCCCAAATCAGAGGTACAGGCCCCTCTGCTGGTCTTTGGTGGAAAGATGAGGCTATTTGTACCCGTAACGCTCTACACCCACAGAAGCTCTCAGTCAAGAGTCTATTCCGCTCTGGGGCTGTGGCCCCCCTTTTTTTTTTTTGGTCGGTGTGGGACCAACTTCAAAGGTGAGTTGGGAAGTCGTCTCTTCATGTATGGAACCTCAGCTGTGGGAAACACCCCCCCCTCCCCCCTTCTAATTTTAGTCACTTGAGTCTGTTCTTCTTGGTCAATCAAGTTAAAGATTTGCAATGGTTGTTGATATTTTTAGTTTTAGTTTTATCATCATTTAAAACTTGTAGTTTTATCATTATTATTCTGCCCCTTTCATTAATTTTCACTGTGGTCTCTATTTTCGTCCTTCTGCTTACTTTACATCTAACTTGCACATCTTAATCCAAATTCGGTTGCTGGTTTGAGATCTTCCTTCTGTTTTAATACAGGCACTGTTAACTGTGAAATCCCCTGTAAGAGCTGCATTGCTTGTCTTTCCTAAGTTGTATTATGTTTTTGCTTCATTCATCTCAAAGTATTTTGCAGTTCCTTTCGTGATTGCTTCTTTGATCCTCTGGTTATTTAAAGGGATGTTAATTTCCATATATTAATGAGTTTAACAAATTTCCTTTTGTTATTTCTTATTTTACTCCATTCTGGTCAGAGAATGTACTCACTCCAATCATTTTACCTCTATCAAAACTTCTGTTAAGGTTTAGCTATGGTCTATCCTCAGAATGCTCTCTAAGGGCTTGAAAAGACAACACTTTTTTTTTTTTTTTTGTGGCATCACTGCCCTGGTGGGAGTAAGAAGCGCAGCCTTGCTCCTGGAGAACTGCTGCTGGATTTGAACTGTCAACCCTGTGGGCCGCAGTCCCACACACAACCACTGCGCCACCGGGGCTCAGCCCAAGACGACAGTCTATTGTTGCTGGGTGAAGTGATTAAGAGAGTGCTTAAGGCTAGTGTTGCTAAAGTCTTCTATTTCTTTCTTTATCTGACTAGTTAGTCAATCTTCCTTGAAAGTGAGGGAGTGAAGTCTCCAGCTATGATTATAGACTATTTCTCCAATTCTATTTTGGAGCTTTATTGTTAGTTGTATATAGGGGTGGAGTCTAGCCTGGCAATCTGGACAAAGCCAATGAGACCTCTGTGTGGGCATGGCTTTCTCTGAGAATTCTGGGAAGTCTCAGAATAGTTCCCTCGTGGAGATGACAGACCATCCCCCCAGTTGTTGGGAGATGTTCGACCGACAACACAAGATGGCAGCATGCAAGGAACTGGAGGAGCAGGAGAAGCCACATGGGCTTGCCCTGATAGAACCAGATCTCTGGAGCCAGAGAAGCCATAAAGACCCCTGCCAGTGCTGAGATGCTTTTACTGACAATGGATACGGCTGATGGACCCTGAGCCCTGGAAATGAGGGGGCATGGAGAGACCACTGTCAGCATCAGATGCTTCTACTGCACATGCTTCGTGAGTCAGAAGGAGACTTTATAGACTGGTATCAGACATGTGGGTTAATATTGGACTTATGACCTTGGACTGGACTGGGCTGGGATGCTTTCTCAATGTCTCATTCCTCTTGTATATAAACCTTTCCCTTATATCCATATAGGTGTTCAGGAATTTGTTTCTGTAGTCTACCCAGACTAACACAGTGTATATGTTTATAATTAATTCCCAATAAATCGACATGTTTATTAATACACTATCTTTTTACATCTAGTTTAATATCTACTTGTATGATATTGGAAGAACCACTTCACTCTCTATGGTTATTATTTCCATGCTACAACTTTTTTCATTCTTTTATTTCTAACCTACTTCCATCTTTGCAGAAGGAGGGAGCCCTGGTGGTGCAGAGGTTACTCGTTGGGCTGCTGGCTGCACAAGGTCAGCAGTTTGAAACCACCAGCTCTCCTCAAGAGAATGATGGGGCTTTCTACTCTGTAAAGAGTTACTGTCAGGGGCTGAGCCCCGGTGGCGTAGTGGTTGTGCGTGGGACTGCGGCCCACTGGGACGGAGGTTTAATTCCAGCAGTGGGGCTGGGCCTCCTACTCCCACCACCGGAGAGCAGTGATGCCCCCCCACCCAAAAAAAAAAAGAGTTACTGTCAGTCTGAGCCCCGGTGGCACTGTGGTTGTGCGCGGGGCTGTGGCCCACTGGGTTGGAGGTTCAAAACCAGCAGCAGCTCTCTGGGAGCAAGGCTGGGCCTCCCACTCCCACCACCAGAGGGCAGTGATGCCTAAAAAACAAACAAAACAAAAAAAAGAGTTACTGTCGCGGAAACTCGGCAAGGTAGTTCTACCCAGTCTTATAGGGCCACTATGAGTATGCATCAACTTGATGGCGGGGAATTTGGTTTTATCTCTGAATATAAATAAATAGTTTTAAAATGTACTGTCCTGGATTCCCCATGGTTCTCGTTCCTATCTGTGCCAGTGTACTGCCTCTGATCTAACCAGATTTGTAAGGTAGAATTTGGATCATGATAGTGGGAGGGAGGAAGTGTTCCTTTAGGACCAGTGGTGAGTGGCAATACTGGTAAGGTGGAGGGAAGGTGGAGTAGAAAGGGGGAACTGATTATAAGGATCTACACATAACCTTCCTGGGGATCCGACAGTGGGTGAAGGGAGACATGGGACACTGTACAATACGACAAAATAATAATTTATAAATTATCAAGGGTTCATGAGGGAGGGGGAAACAGGGAGGGAGGGGAAAATGAGGAGTCAATACCAAGGACTTAAGTAGAAAGCAAATGTTTTGAGAATGATGAGAGCAACAAATGTACAAACGTGCTTTGCATACAATGGATGGGTGTTATGAATTGTGATGAGTTGTATGAGCCCCCAATAAAATGATTTTAAACAAACATACAAATTCATAAAAACTAAAAAAAAAAAAAAAATGTCTGTCTAAAGAATTTTGTGATCGGGGCTGAGCCCCGGTGGCGTAGTGGTTGTGCGCGGGACTGCGGCCCACAGGGACGGAGGTTCAATTCCAGCAGTGGGGCTGGGCCTCCTGCTCCCACCACTAGAGAGCAGTGATGCCAAAAAAAAAAAAAAAAAAAGAATTTTGTGATCGTAGTAAATTTTCTGGTGACAATACAGACCGCGGAACCAGAATATCTGTTTGGATTCCAATTCCATCACTTGCCAGCAGTGAGGTTCACTTGCCAGTGGTGTAGTCTCTAGAAGGTTATTTACTCTCTGTGCCTCAGGTTCCCTGTCTATAAAGGGGGGAGGAAAATAGTCCCGTCTCCTACAGAGCTGTTGTGAAGCTGTGCCGTTCATACATGTTGATACATGTGAAACACTTGCTACAGATTCTGTTACTTAGTAAGAGCCACGAAAGTGTTAGTTACTCTGAGGGGAGGCTGGGAACGCCCAGGAGAAATGGAATTCAAACAAGGAATTTCCCCACAAATGTTCTGCAGCTCTCTCGTCTCACACCCACTTCACTGCCCCAACACCTCTCCTTGGGCTGTCTGGATGACCAAAACCAAACCCAACTCCCTGCTGGCCAGTCAGTCCCACTCACTGTAACCTTATACGGGCTGACTAGAACTGCTCCTGGGGTTTCCGCCACGGTGATTCTTGAAGGGGTGGAGCACCTCATCTTTCTCTCAAGGAGTGGCTGGAGCTTTTGAACTGCACACCACAATGCCCCGTCGGTTCCTATTTGGAGCGCAGGTTCTGCCCCCCCCCACCCCCCCAAAATGCAAACTCCCCGCCATGTAGTCCATTCCGACTCAAGACATCCTTACAGGGCAGCGTCAAACTGCCCCTGTGTGTTTCTAAGACTGCAGATATGAAGGGGAGTAGGCAGAAAGCCTCATCTTTCTCCCACAGAGCAGCTAGCAGTTTCGAACTGTGACCTATGCGTAACCCACAAGGCCACAGATAAGTGTTGCCTATGTCTGTATGGGCAAAGTCCAACAGCACCAGTGGCTCGGGTTCCGGGTGTCTGAGATCAGGGCTCCACTTCTGTCTAGCTGCAGCATGCGGCCTAGAAACCCTCTGTCTGCAGTGATGGGGACTCAGGGCTAAGCTCCCAACCCCACCACCCATCGGAGCCTATGATTCGATGAATCTACGCCCTGTGGTTTGTTCTGGTTTGGTTTGGTTTGATTTTGGGGGGGCATCACCTGTCCTCTGGTGGTGGGAGTTGGAGGCCCTGCCTTTGCTCCCGTGAAGCCGCTGCTGGAATTGAACCTCCACCCCAGTGGGCTGCAGTCTCGCGCACAACCGCTACGCCGCCGGGGCTCAGTGCCGCTCCGTGTTTTAACCACTGTGGTGCTGTAGGGCGCTAATGAAAAGCGCACACCCCAGCCCTGGCTCTGGCTCTGCTGGCCTCCGTGACTTGCACGGACTGTTTTCTGGGACAAGCTGGCTTTCCTGTATCTAGTGTAGCAGAGAAAGCGGCTACAGGTGTGTGGGAGCTAGCCTACTGCTTCCCTGAATCAGACCCAGAGGGAACTAAGTGCCAAGGTGTTCACACAACATCACAAATCACAGAATGTCCTATTTCACAGACTGTCGTGGGCATTAAGTGACAGGTACCTGTGGTCCTCCTCCAAACTCCTGTTTCCCATACTGTAGCCAGAGAATCTTCCAAATCACAGAAATTGCCCTGCTTAAAACCGGTTTTTCAACTGTGCCAGAATTTTCACATCAACTCTGCACTGCTTAAGGATTCCTGACGGGGCCCTCAGGTAAGCCTTGAACGGCCACCTGCCCAGGAGTGCGGTCCACACCCACTAGTCGCTTCACAGTCTGCTCCCGTCCAGATTTGAAGCCTCAGAAACCCTACTAGGGGGTCGCTACTACGAACTGAAACCGAGTCGACGACAGCGGGGTTCTCCCCGGCTTCAAGCGCTCTCCGCCTGCTCCAGCCTTCTTCCCCTTCCCCTTCCCCTGGGTTATCTGATTTCCGAGTTCAACAGCCTTCTCCCAAGACTTCCCAGGAGCTTAGTGTCTGTGTTTCTCCTCCATGAACTTGCACTCGGCTAACCCCCGCCTGCCTGGTTTTTGTGTAGATTAACTCCCACTAAAAGGGAGTTCTAAAGGGCAGGGAAACCCACGGGGGACCTTCCGTAACTATGACGCGGGCCTCGTGGATGCGCCTATCCATCGAAGCCCCTGGAATACCCCCTCTTTCAGAAGGTCTGGGGCACCCCAGTGGCAATGTGGCTCCGCGCCGGTCTGCTAAGCCACCCAGTCGGCAGTTCGCACCCACCCACCGCAAAGAAGAGGAAAGCCACGGGGGTGGCGACGGGTCGAAATCGACCCGCTGGGGTGGAGTGAGCCGGTTCTGGGTCGTGGGAGGCACCCCTAAGTGCGCGCGGTCACACTTCCTCTTATCCCCGCGGGCGGGGGACCCTTCCTTCGCCCCATTCATCTAACGACTCAGGCTCCCAAACCCGCCACGCCCCCGGCTGCGCCCTCCACCACCAACGCTAGCCCCAGAAGCGGCTGTGACTGCGGGCATCCCTGGCTCCTCCCGAAGCCCCCGGCCCGGTCGCCGGCACCAGCGTCTGGCGACTCTTCAGCCGCCGTGGAGCTCCATCCCTCCGGGCGCGGCTCCCATCCACGGGCGGCCCCCGCCCCGCGCCCGGGCGCAGCCCCTCCGCCGCTCTGGGGCCCCGGCCCCGGCGATCCCCTCGAGGCTCGGGCCCGCTCGGGTCCACCCGCCGGCCGCGCGCTCCACTCACTGTTCTTGAGGAAGCGCTCCTCGTGCAGCACGGCGATGGCATTGACGCACAGCAGGGCCGCCTGCAGCAGCGAGTACAGGGTGAAGGCCATGGCCGCCCGCAGCCGCCCCGGACCCAGCAGCGTCCGCTCCCGCAGCCGCAAAGAACGTGGCACCGCCGGCGCCGGCGCCGGCGCGCTGACCTACGGCGGCCGGCAAAGCCCACAAAGCGCCCGCCGGGCAGCTCCGCCCCATCTCGCGAAGACCCGCCCCGCCTCCAGCAAGAGGGCGTGTCCCTCTGCCGGTGCGCCCCTAAGGGCGGCCACGCGATGCTGTCATTTGAAATGCCGCTACTTGGAACTGAGAGGGGCAGTGGGGACGCTGAGAGTGGGGAAGAGAAGAAGCTGCTATCAAGGGCCCGAGTGGAAAAGCGGATATTTGGAGAATGTTAACGAAAGCAGGCGTGTGAAGGTGCTTGGCACAGTAGATGTAACTCTATATTGTGAAAAGGAATGTACGAGCCCAGATACAATGATTTAATTTTTTTTTTATAGGAGGGGGCATCACTGCCCTGGTGGGAGTAGGAAGCCCAGCCTTGCTTCTGGAGAACTGCTGCTGGATTTGAACCACCAACCCTGTGGGCCGCAGTCCCGCACACAACCACTACACCACTAGGGCTCAGCCCTAATTTTTTTTTTTTTTAAAGAGCTGGAATCAACTCGAAGGCCGTGGGTGAGTTAAGTGATTGTGTGGGCTGCTATCTACAAGATCAGTGGTTCAAATGCATCAGTCTTCCTCTGGAGAGAAATGGGACTGTCTGCCTCCCTAAAGATGTATGTCTCAGAAACCCACAGGCGCTCTGGATCAGCATCGATTCAATGCTAGTGGGTTTGAGTCTGTGTAAAAGACACACTGCGTTTCAGAGACAGCATGAAAACAAGAATATAATATTACCCCCCAAATCAACATCCTGATGAAAAATGGAAATCATAATATTTGGGGATAACTAAAATAGAATGGTCTAGGACAGCGGTCCTCAACCTGTGGGTTGTGACCCCTTTGTGGGGGTGGTGTCGAACAACTCTGTCACAGGGGTGACCCAATTCATAACAGTAGCAACTTGACTGTTATGAAGTAGCAATGAGAATAATTTTATGGTTGGAGGGTCATCCACAACATGAACTTTATGAAAGGGTCAAAGCATTCAGAAGGTTGAGAACCACTACTGGTCTAGGATAAAAGACCAGACAATCTACTTCCTTTCAAAAGGCACTCAAAGACAACCCTATGGATTGCTGTCTGATCGCACAGTGGCCCCTGGGATAGCCAAAGACCAGACCTTATTAGGTTGTGTTGTACTCTATGGTCGCTGACATCAATATGCGCTTCAGTAAATATCCAGTAAGCATTTCTTGAGTTTTCCAGGGCTCACTAAAATAGAAGAGAGGAAAACATGTTGGAGAAACACCAATGAAGAAGATTAAGCTCTCGGGGAGGGTGGAGAGGCAGAAGTTAAGCTAAAAGAGGTCAAACTGTGCCTCAGGAAAGATGAGATCTACTATTTCCCACAGATATATAGACACAATCCCTAGAATTTGGTCCTAAGCATAAGAAGAATTGTTGTA
>PVJH01021978.1:0-37520 GCA_004026705.1 Nesogale talazaci | reverse complement strand
ACACACACACAACCGCTCCTGCACCTCCCCCGAGGGGTGGAGAGCAGACCAACGTGGGCTGTTTTTTTTTTTTAAGGCATCACTGCCCTGGTGGTGGGAGTAGGAGGCCCAGCCTTTGCTCCTGGGAGCCGGAATCGAACCTCCATCCCAGTGGGCCGCAGTCCCGCGCACAACCACTACGCCACCGGGGCTCAGCCGTGGGCTGTTTTTTGAAGTCACTCACCAGGCCTTTCTGACCTGGACGCTGCACTGCAGCAGGTTTAGCAGAAGGGCCCCACACTCTGGTCCCCAGGAGCTGAGGCGGGGTGGGGGCGTGTGGGGCTGCCCGGGAGTCAGACCCAGCTCTCTGCGGGGAGGGGGAGGGTTTTGCCACTGAGCCTCTGGCCCCCCCCCCCCCCCTGCCCTGTGTGCATCAGGGCGGGTTTCCACACGGCAGCCCCCTCCATAGGCCCTGGGGGAGTCGGCCGGCTGTCTGCTTCTGCAGTCCCTGTCCGGGAAGCCGGGGTCTCGGTCTGCAGTGGACCACCTCCCCGGACCCCGCACCGTGCTGTCTAGGGGCCCCACCCTGGCTGCCGACGGAGGAGCCAGCAGCTAGACTCCACCAGCTGCTCCCGTGAGAAAGGGGTTGTCTGCTTCTGCGAGAGTTCCCGTCCCAGAAACCACAGGGCCAGTCCCACCCTGCCCTAGTCAGAATCCACTGGGCGACGTTGAGCCCCGTTGGTTTTGTTTACTTTGGCTGTGGGTGTACCTTACGTCCCCGCTGCCCCCCTCCCCCCGCCTCCCCGTTCTTCATCTCAGTTGACCTCTGCCCTTCATCCCCCAGCATCCTCCATCACAGGCTTCTCTTGGCAGAGCGCTACCAGCCAGTTGCTGGCGGATGCTGTCCTCTAGTGGTCACTATGTGAAATGCACTCAGCCAGGAAACTCTCCTTGGGCTCCTGGGCCCCCCTCCCCCGCCACCATCCCAGAACCGTCTGTTCCCTGCCCTCCCCGCCCCCCACCACCCCCATGCCCAGGTCATTGTGAGGGGTGAGAGGCGGGCTGGGGCTCGGGCACCTTGTTCCGTTTCCTTCAGTGCTGGAGGGTGGGCATCTGTTTTAAACAGACCCTCCTACCACCCACTAGACCCCCTCAATCCCAGGACCAGAGGGAGCCACTTGCCAGCTCCCCAGAGCCCCCGAGCACTGCACACCCCTCGAGGTGGTTGGGTCCCCGTGCACGCTGACCTTGTGGGCTGGCTCGGCAGGGCCTGCTGGGGTTCTAGTGGGGCAGGTGCTGGGCGGTGGTTTCCAGGCCTTTCCTCTGAGGCACCGCTGGTGGGGTCGCTGAGCAGCTTGCTGTTGGCACCCAGGGTGTGTGTGTGGGCTGGTTTTCACCCAGCCAGCCCCTCCTGGCTTCGATTACCTTGGACCCTGGCCCAAGCCCCCAACACACATCACTCTCAGGGGTCCGCGTCTCGTGCCCCTCTGTCTGTGCACACCTCTGTGAACAGACCCTGACTCCCACGAAACTCCCCACCCCCCCCCTCTGCCTCCCTGGAGCCCCACCCAGTGGCCGGCAGTGCCCGGTGGGCTGTGAGCAGAAGCTTAGGGCAGCAGGTGGGTGCGTGCTGCCCAGGACAATGTGTGAAACGGGGAAGGTGGTGTGCTGTGGATAGGGCACTGAACTTTCACACCCGCCGCCATTGCTGGGGCTGTTTGAGGCTGGACTTGGGGCAGTCACCACAGGGGTGGTGGATTGAACCCGCCCGCTGCTCCTCGGGAGAAAGGAGAGGCAGGCTGCTCCTGAAGGGGCTTCTGCTCCATCCTGGAGGAGAGTGGTGTGTCCGTCTAGGTGGACGAGAGAAACAAATCCATGGACACTCCTGTGTGGGAGGGACAGCTTTATAGAAAGGGTAATTTGTACATTAAGAAAGCATCCCAGCCCAGTCCAGTCCAAGCCCGTACATCTGATGTTAGCCCATATGTCTGATGCCAGTCTATAAAGGCCTCTTCAGACCCACGAGGCGCGTGCAATGACACCTGGACAATCTTAGGCCAGTGGGTAGGAGATCTTTGGGTCCAGTGGCATCATAAACATCTCAGCGCTGGCCGGGGTCTCCACGTGACTCCTCCAGCTCCCAGGCCACGGTGTTTATCACGGTTTAGTGCCCTGTGTCTTGTTTAGGTAGAGCGTCTCCAAGGAAGTGGGCAGAGAGAAGTGTCTCCTGGCTCCAAGGAGAGGAAATAACCAGATTTCCCGGAATTCTCAGGAGAAAGTCAGGCCCACACAGAGGCCTCATTGGCTATGACCCGACTGACAGACTAGACCCCACCACTTCACTCTTAATCCTCTCAATACGAAATGGACACCAGATTTAGTAACTGCCACAAGTGGGCATGGGTCTTTGGATGGGGAAAGCATGGTGGGGGCCACAGATCGCTGGACGTGGGGCCCTGACCCTGTCTCCCCGCAGGAGTGGAGCCCTTGCAGCTGCAGTCATGGGGTCCGAGGACCACGGCGCCCAGAACCCGAGCTGCAAGATCATGACGTTCCGCCCGACCATGGAGGAGTTCAAGGACTTCAACAAATACGTGGCCTACATCGAGTCCCAAGGCGCCCACCGTGCCGGCCTGGCCAAGGTGGGTCAGGGCCCTGCTCCCACCCCTCCCACTGGGGCTTCAAGGCTACCCAAACCTGGCCCTGGCCCCCCATGCTGCCTGACGTCGTGCCGGGTGCCCTTCCAGGGAGTGGGACTCGGAAATGGGCAGTGGGGTGGAGGCAAAGAGCATGCTGGGAGGAGAGGCTGGCTTCCTGGTGGGAGGCAGGGGGCTGGGCACGTCGGGAGAAAGGGCAGGTGTCCTTCCAGGGGAAGGCGGTGGTGGGCAGCCAGCCGCTCAGTAGACAGTAGGACCCAGGTGAGTTCAAGCAGGTGCCATGGCTGAGAGTGACAGGGGTGCCCATATGACCTGGACCCGCCGAAACCACACCTCAGCTCCTCCCGGGCCCAGCAGAACCTCTGGGGTTGTCCGCGTGGTGGCTTCAGGAGTCCGTCCTTGTACCCATCATGTGGGGTGCCTCCGGGAGGCTTCGAGCCTGTCAGCCCCGGAACGGTGGTTGGGTGGGAAGCAGGTCTGCCAAAGCCAGCAGCAGTCCTGGGGCCTCCGGGGGCCTTCTGTCCCCGGAGCAGGCGGTCTAGCTGGGGACCATCTAGCTCTTCTGGTTCTTGGCGTGGCATAGAAGCCACGCGTGACTGCTCTGTCCACCGTCAGTGGGGAGAAGGCGAATCCAGGCCCACCTCATCCCGAGGCTGTTTGCCACAGACAAGGGCTCAAGCCTGCCTCCTCTCCCCGCCCTCCCCGTTTTCTCTGACCCCCTTCTCTGCTGGATCCAGCCGCCCATGTGGAGGCCGTGCAGAACCCACGCAGTGCTCACGTTAGGGACGTGAGCAGGTGAACCACAGACTCTGCATTCAAGACACAGCAGGGCCTCTTCTGAGCCACACCAGGGCCTTTATTCCGCCCTCTCTCCGCCATGTGGTTCCTCGGGCTCTGCCTTGCTCCATCGGGCTGGGAAGCCCCCACTCCACCTCGCTGTCTCCGCTGGCCGCGCCTCTGTGCGGCCCCCTGGTCTCGGTGCTGTCATCCTTCACCTTCACCTACCAACCAAACACAGCCATGGTGCTCTCGCCGCACTCCCTCCTGGGCTCCGTGCACTGGTCTTGGCGCTGTGGCATCTTCCTGTGCCGGGCTGTCGTTTCACACAGGGATCTCACGTGCACTGTCTGTTAGCCAGGATTCTCTAGAGAAACAAAATCGGAACACTTGTAGTTTTACATTATGTGTACATTTTACACATGTGTAATTTTATATTATGTATATTTGAGTGTACATGTATGTGCTATGTATGTGTACATATATGTATATGTGTGTATGTGTATGTGTACATGTATGTATGTGTGTATATTTGTGTTTCTACCACATATAAGGAATATGACATTAAGGGGTATAGCAGCTAATTAGTCCATGCAGAAATACAGAGGGCTCAGTTCAACTCACTCCATGGAATAGTTAATATACTAGAAGCCCAAGGTCCAGGAAGCAGGCAGCTGAATCTTCCCTGGGGCAGTGCCCGCCCACGGACAGCAGACAGCAGGGCAGGCCCTCGCAGGCAGTAGCTTGGGAGCTGAGGGCGCGGCCTGGGTGGGAGAGTGAGCCCAGCCAAGGGAGAGGGCGGGCCGCCAGCCTCAAGCCCAGGCGGTGCGCGCCAGCAGCGTGGCGAAGCGGGCCTCAGAGGTGCCTCGTGCTCCAGTGACAGGACCACGGTTGGCTGTGCCACAGGGAGCGTGGCTCACAGGTTGAAGCGGAGCACTAGCTAAAGGAGCACACGCCAGTCCCATCACCAGAGAGCGGGGGGCGGGGGGGGGGAGGCGGGCCTTGCCGAGCCATTATTTATCTCTCTGCCCTCCAATCAGGCTGCAGCCTGATTAACCCCACCAGTTCCGATTGGCCAGGTTGACACAGTAAACTTATCACACACAACATCTCCTTTGTCTGAGGTCCTGGCAGTCTCTCTCCCTGCTTCTGAGACTGCTCTCCCACACCCAGGAAAATGACGGGCTGACCAGTCCCTGAGCTGGACTCTCTGGGGACCCCAGAGTCTGGGTGTCTGATTCCAGCCAGAAAGCTGGATTCTGTGAGAATCTAGAAAGCTGTTTCTAGATTCTGGTTTCTCCCCGCTTTCGAGCAGGACTCTGCTGTGGCAGCACTGACCAGAGTCAGCACAGCGGCTCTGTCTCTGCTCTGCCCCCGGGCTCCAGCCCTGCCCACGGGCGCTGTTGTCCTCTCTCTGGGTGTCCGTCTCCGCCGCCTGCGCCCTGTGAGCGAAGGAGGCTCGGGGCCCATTTCTGGGGGTCTTGTCAGGTCTGACTCTCCTCTGTGGGGAACTGGCTGTGCCCTGCCCCCCCCCACCCCCCCGCCTTCTGTCACAGACATTCCCAGGGCTGCCACAGGCCTGGCCCGCCCTTTTGTTTAGGAGTGGGCAGTGGCCCTGCTGCCCGTCCTTGCTGGCCTGGCTTCCACCTCCCCCGGGGCAGCTGCCCTTTGACGGATTCCCATTGCCTCGGCTGCCAGAAGAGTTACTGTGAGCGGGCATCCGGACTCACTTTCTCTGTCCCTCCGGAGACACCTCAGAATCTCATGTCTTAGCTGTCACTTGCCAGCCGCCTCCCTCCCTCCCTCCCTCCTTGCCTGATTCTTTCCTCCTGCTCTGCTCCGCCCCCCCCCCCCACTTCCCGCTCTGAGACGCTCCTTCAGCTGGACGAGTCTTTGCTAATCGGAGCACCGGGCACCGGGCGGGCCCCGCTTGTCCTGGTGGTTTCCTGAGGAGTGGCTCTGCTTGGGCTGCTAACCACCAGGTGGCCAGTCAGAACCCTGCGGCCTCCTCTAGGGAGAAGACAGGACTTGGTGCCCTACCCAGAGAGACGGCCTCCAAGACCCGCCCGGGCAGGTCTGCCACCAGGGGGCAGCACCGACTCGGCCACAAGTCTGTGTCTGTGTCTTTGAGTCTTCGCTAGTTTAGCCATTCTCCACCTTCCTCACGCCTAGGCCCTGGAATGCAGGGCCTCATGTGGGGGTGCCCACCCCCCCGCCCCACCTGATGGTTGCTCCGTCATCACCGGGCTTTGGTACTGTTCTGAATTGGGTGACCCCTGTGAAAGGCGGTGGCTCTCGGAGCCCCGCCGTGTGGCGGGCGGGTCCCCCTGTGCACAAGCTCAGCAGGGCCACGCCACTGGGTGCTCCGCTGGACTTCCAGTTCTCCTGAGTCTTCTCCACAAGCCCCGGGTGCGCCGGGTCCGCAGGTGGCTCTTCACGCAAGGACAGCAGTCCTGCTCCCGTCACGAGCATCCATGGCCTCCCACGGCTTTTCCAGGGACGTCCGTCTGCTCGGCTCTGCTGGGTCAGAGTTCACCTGCCAGAGGGACACGGTGCATGGGGAGAGTGTGGTGTGCAGGGCACGTGGGGCCAAGGGCGCCCTCCTGCACTCAGCTGACAGGCCTGGCAACCTACAGGCTTGGCAGTCCTACAGTCTGCACCTGGCTGTGTGCACACACCTCAGCCCATGCACATGCCCACACCTGCCCACCCCCCACCACTCCCCACCCTCACACCCACGCACACCTGTGCCCCCACCTCATGCCGGCACCACTGTTCTCACACAGGGACCCAGAGCCTGGCACAGACTCCTGCAGAGTGGGCACAGGCATACCCATGCCCACCTGGACACATCGCCACCTACACAGCTGCACCCACCTGTTCCTGTTCACGGAGCTGTGTGTGTGTGTGTGTGTGTGTGTGTGCGCACCTGTGTGAATGTGCCTGCGTGAATGTGCCTGCGTGTGCACGTGTGTGTGTGTGTGTGTGTGTGTGTGTGTGCGCGGCGCGAGCCCAGCCTGGCCCTTGTGCTCCTCGGCCTCGTCGGCTTTCAGTGTGCTTGGTGGCCATACAAGTCCTCGCCGGCGCTGCAAGGCCCTGGGCATGGCGGGCACATGGCCGCTGGCACCGAGGTGGATGGTGGACACCTGGCCGTGGTTGTGGAGATGGCCCCAATGGGACAATCACATCCTCTGGGAGGTGCCCCCACCCCTGCTGGACAGCGTTGCTCCCCAGACCCCTCCACCCACAGCACTGCACACGCAGGCCTGGAGCTGGCTTGATGCCGTCCGAGCACTGGGACCTGTCCTGGTGGACGGGGGACGGGGAAGAAGTGAGCCGGAGGGTTCCTTGAAGCGAGGGCGGCGTGTCCCCACCTCCACCAGGGCAGTGTCATTGGTGCGGGGTCTCCCTGCTCCTGGGGACTGGGGCCCCCTTTCCCGCTGAGGTCCTCTTGCTGAGACTGTGGACGGAGTGGAGTGCAATCCCAGGGCAGGACTGGACGCCTCGTGACTTGAGCCTGTGTCCGTCTGTCCGGCCTCCTGCTCACCCTCTGCCTTCCTGCATGGTGAGGGAGCCATGGCGCTCCCCACCCTGCTCCTCACGGGGGCTCAGTGTGGCCGTGGCTGGCGAGGTCAGAGTGGGAGTGAGAGTGTGCGGGGCGTGTCCTGCCATTCTGGCAGAGTGGCAGTGGGCGGGACAAACTCGCCTGAGGTCCCCCTCCCCCTCACAGGCTGCAGTCCACCCAGCCTCGTGCACAAGGGGCTGCGTGCTGTCGGGGTCATGGGCTCTGTTGGCCGGGTCGGAGGCTGGTCTCCGCTCTGTGGGTTTGGGCCTGCTCAGTACCGTCGACGCAAGCTTTGCCCCTGGTCTTTGGAAATTCTTCACCAAGCTTTTCTTCCTGGTCTGTCTTAGTCTGGCCGAGCCGGGGGTGCATGGGCAGGAGGACGCCGTGAGCACCCCGCTGGCCCAGCCGGTCGCTCCCATGCAGGCTGAGACCCAGGTTGTCCTGGCCCTGGGCGTGTCCCATGTGACAGGTGCCGGCGTCCTGGGCCAGTGCCCTGCTGTGGGTCGCTTGGTTCTGACCACAGCCCCGGGGTGGGGGTGGGGCAGGGAACTGCCCGGAACATTCCCAGGGCTGCTCTCTTCCCGAGCAGCTGGCCAGTGTGTCTCCCTTGGAGCCTCTGGTGGGCTTGGCCCACAGCCCGGCACCGGCCTCTGCGCCCCGCACTGGACCAGCGGCCGGGAGCTTCCTGCTCCCACTTCAGGGGCTTGGGAGGCCGTGCTGAGCAGGCGCTGTCCCACAGATCATCCCCCCGAAGGAGTGGAAGCCGCGGCAGACGTACGACGACATCGACGACGTGGTCATCCCGGCGCCCATCCAGCAGGTGGTGACCGGCCAGTCGGGCCTCTTCACGCAGTACAACATCCAGAAGAAGGCCATGACCGTCGGCGAGTACCGCCGCCTGGCCAACAGCGAGAAGTATGTCGGCTGGGGAGACTGGACGGTGGAGGGGGAGACAGGCGCAGGGCCCATGCTGCCTGCCCGGGGGGGCCCTCACTCCACCTGCACCCTGGCCCCCGGCCCCCGCAGTCGGAGCGTCTCTCTCACCATCAAGGGCTCCCCAGACCAGCGACACCTCCCCCTGGGGCGGGGCTTCCTGGTCTGCTGCCCTCGGGGGCACCCGGGGCACGGGCTGACGTATGTGGCACACAGACTGGGCCGGGCACACTCTGCCACAGGCTCTCCGTGCCCCAGTGCCCCTGCCTGCCCCAGTGCCCAGACCTGGGCCTCCGGTGTGTGTCTGGGGCAGCGGTCAGGCTGGGCCCAGCCCTGAGCTCACGGCGACTCGTCCCCGCCCAGGTACTGCACGCCCCGGCACCAGGACTTTGACGACCTGGAGCGCAAGTACTGGAAGAACCTCACCTTCATGTCCCCCATCTACGGGGCGGACATCAGCGGCTCCTTGTACGACGACGTGAGTTGCCCGCGGGGCGCCAAGCCGGGGGGGGGGGTGTGCATTGGGGGGGGGGGCGCGGTGCTGAGGCGCGCTCTGGCCTCAGGACGTGGCGCAGTGGAACATCGGCAGCCTGCGGACCATCCTGGACATGGTGGAGCGTGAGTGCGGCACGGTCATCGAGGGCGTCAACACGCCCTACCTCTACTTCGGCATGTGGAAGACCACCTTCGCCTGGCACACGGAGGACATGGACCTCTACAGCATCAACTACCTGCACTTCGGCGAGCCCAAGTCCTGGTGAGGCCCCGCGCCGCGCTCCCCGCCCCCCCCAGCCTGGCCTGGGCGTCCCTGTGGCCCCTCCTTGGCTGCCGTTGTGTGCGTGCCTCCCCCTCCCCCCACCCCCCCACCGTGCCCCCCTGAGACCCGCCAGGGCAGCCCCTCCCCGAGGTGTGGCGGGCCCAGCCAGCAGGTGCCCAGAGCAGCGGCGTCTCGGTGCCCAGTGTGGCCGGAGGCAGCGAGCTCTGCCAGCGTGAAGTGGTCCTGTGTCGGGGCCTGCCTGTGTGTGTTCCCATAGTCACAGTCCTGGCAGCCCCGCACAGGTCTACCCGGACCTGTAAAGTTGCTGTGAAGGTGATGGTCAGTTTGGTGTTTTGGGTTTGGTGTCCCCTGGCTCCCCCCTTCCCCCCACCAAGTGCCAATCCAGGCAAAGAAATGCCCCCCTCCCTGGGGCGCTCGCAGCACACGGCAGGCGTCCTGAGCTTGCAGGAGGGGCTGGGATTTGGGGTATGAGTTTGGCTCCTCACGGGGGGGAGGGGGTTGCAGGCTGGTCCACCCGGATGTGCCGGGGAGGAAAGGCCTGGCCGCCTCGTTTCCACATCAGCACTCAGAGTCCTGGCGGGTGGACTCCGTGGCTACAGCCCTGGTTTGGTTTGGAGTCTGGGACCTGACCGGGGCTCCTTGTCTTGACCCGGCCCCCGAGCTCTCTGCTCCATTGGGAGTTGGGCCACCCGGTGTGGACCTGGCGGGAGGTGCAGGGAGGCACAGGGGCTTCCAGTGGTCCCTGCAGCTGCGGACAGCACCCCGCGGCCCCCCCCTCCCCCGGCCTGGCTCCCTGGGCCCAGCCCGCACATTCCCAGAGTGTCCCCGAGGGCCCACCTGGCTGCCCTCACCCGGAGCCGGTGCCTTCCTGTTGACCTCAGATCTGTTACCCACACCTCCCCTGCTCTTGTCTGGACCTGCCCTGTACAGCGCAGCCCCTCCACCCCTGGCACCCCCCGCTGTTGGGTCCTAGAGCCCGCCCGGAGGAAGAGTGGGGAGGGCGCTCGGCCCCCTTGCCCCCGGCCTGCTCGGCGCAAGCCTCGCCTCTGTCCCATGTCCCAGGGGCCTCAGCGTCCACACTTACCCACGCATGTCCCCAGGCTGGCACTGGTGCCCCTAGCCCTGGGTGCTGCGCTGCCTCAGCATGCTGCTAACGCCCCTCCTCGCCCTCTCCCGTGGCCTGCACTCGAGGCCCCAGGCTGGACGCCCTGGGCGGGGGCAGTAACATCCGTGGGTGGGAGTCTATGCAGGCCTCTCCAGACCCCTCATGGCTCCCACCTGGGGCACCGACTGCTGGGCAGCATGGTCTGGGTTTTGATGGAAACCCACCTCAAACCCACGTCTGCCCAGCCTGGCGCCGCCACCCTGGCTCTCGGGGCAGGTGTGTGGTCGGCACCCCTGTCTCCTCGCCAGCCCTGGTGGCAGAGTGGTGACATGGGGGGCCACTCCACCAGAGGAAGACGAGGCTGGCTGCCTACTCCCACAAGGGTTGCTGTCTGCTGCCCTGCGGAGTCTCTCACGAGTCCAGTCGACGTGAAGGCAGTGTGTCTCTCAGGGGGACAGCTGGGTACACCGGCCAGCCCATTCCCAGCACCCCCTTCCAGCTGCTCCCGCCCCATGGCAGGGCAGGCCAGGGCCAGCTCCCGTGTGAGGACAGCGGTTGGTGCCTGGGTCCTGGGTCCTGGGTCCTTGGGCCCACCCCAGCTCCTGGCAGGGCGCCCTCTGTTGCTGCCGCCCAGAGTGCAAGTCGGATAGGTTCTGTGTGTGTGTGTGTGTGTGTGTGTGTGTGTGTGTCTCTCTCTCTAAGAATGCAGCCCTTGGGCTGAGCCCCGGTGGCGTAGCGGTTGTGCGCGGGACTGGGACTGCGGCCCACTGGGTTGGAGGTTCAAATCCAGCAGCAAGGCTGGGCCTCCTACTCCCACCACCAGAGGGCAGTGATGCCCCCCAAACAAACAAACAAAAAACAACAAAAGGATGCAGCGCTGGGTGCCTGTGTGAGTGCATACATGTTTGTGTGTGCACCCTTGGGTGGGACCTGTGTGGCCTGCTCTCTGGTGGCCGCTAGGTGGCGCTCCTGCTCCGGCACTCCCGTCCCCCTCCCACTGCGCTGACCCTTGCCTCCTTGATGGACTGACTGTGGGCCTTGCCGACAGATGGCGACTGGAGGGCCGAGAGCGGCCTGGGAGACATCCAGGGAAGCCCACTGTCTTTAAGGCAGTCGAAGAAAGGACGAGCTCCGGGTGGGGCGGTGTCAGTCTGGGTGCAGCAGGCTTCCCCAGACAGCCGCTGGTCTGGGTGCTCTTGCTTGGGTCCAGGGGAGCCCGCTGGTTCTCGGGAGGTGGGTCCCGCTGCCACTGGCCAGGTGTCTCTGCGGAGACCGGAGGCCAGCAAGGGAACCAGGGAGGTGCCTCTAGGTGATGGGTGGGTGACCCCCACAGGTGCGGGGAGGAGGAGGAGAACCACGGGACCCTCTGCCGCTGGGCCGGGGTCCTTCCCCCTCGTGCTTGGGCTGTGTGCGCGGAGCCCGGTGTGCTGCACCCTCCCGGCCAGGGCACGCGCCGTCAGACGCCTCCCTGTTGCGCGCCAGCTGACAGCCCGTCTGGTCTGGGACCTTCTGGTGAGAGGGGCGGCCCTGTGGGCGTGCAGGGAGCAGGCCTCGCCAGACCTGGGGAAGCAAGTGCAGTTTCGGAGAACCCAGTGCTCCCGGCTGGGCCACCCCCACCCGGCAGGCCTGCTGTGTTGCCTCTGGGCGGGACACGTGGTCCAGGCCTCCTTTTGTGCTGCACACGTGCGTAGGTGTGTGCCGCGTGGCAGTGTGTGCGCCGTCTCTGGGTACACGTGCCCCCTAGAGTTGGGGTGTCCGTGCTGGGCAGTCGGCTCTCGCTACAGGTGGGGAGAGGGCAGCAAACTGGAGAGTGCGGGAGGGGAAAGGTTGCTTCCTGCTGGCCCGGCCAGTCTGTGGGAGCCGGCTCCCACTCGCGGCCAGCAGGTGGCGCTGCAGGACCGGCGTGGCCAGTGCTTGGGTGTGGGCGGGGTGCACGGTGGAGGGCAGGTCTGGTGGGGGCCTGAGTGCTGGTCTCTCTGAGGCACCTGGGGGATTTGCAGCCCCAGTGAGGACCCTGTCCGCGGTGTTCAGGCATGGCTCCCCGCCCCGCTGCCGCCGCTGCCTGTGCTGCTGTGTGCAGTGTCCCCGGCCCGTGTGTCCAGCCCTTCGGTCCATCCTCCAGTTCAGGGCCAGGGGCGCCCGCTGCTCGCCTCCCCATCTTTGCAAAGCCCCTACCTGTGGCGCGTGCAGCCTCCTGCACACATCAGCAGATCAGCTGGGTTTTCCTGGGCTCGCACTGGCGATCCCCGACGGGGGAAGCAGGGACACTAGGCTGGCCCAGCGTGCACACACGTGTGCTGACGGAGGCATGTGTGCCCCTGTGCTGTGTGCGCACGGGGGTGCGTTTGCAGGTCTGTGCACACGTGTGCGTGTGGTCATATGCATGTGTGTGTGTCGGTCAGAGGGTGTTCTGGAGAACTGGGAGTGGTGTGTGAGGCCGTCCCTGGGTCTCAGGGCAGGAGAGCAGCCGTCCAAGTGCAGCTGGAGGCCACGGAGCGGGGGCTGAGGGTGGGGGCGGGGTGTGCTGGCACGCGGCGCAGTCCTCGACTAGCCCCCTCCAGACCTCCTGTCCAGGGCTTGGCCCTGTTTTTGCCCTGAGGCCGCCAGCTCGGGTGCCGGCTGGTCAGGACTGCGCGACAGCGCCATGTTGTCGGGGGTCGGCTTCGGGAAACGCACACTTGGTGGCTGAGCCTGCAGGCTCAGGGTTGCCAAGGCCCAAGGAGAGTGGGGCCATGGCAAGGGCTGGGCGGGGCTGGGGTGGGGGTTGGGTGTGCATCCGGCTCCGCCCCTCACTCTGAGCAGCTTCCCACAGCCGTCCACGCGCTCAATTCCAGCCCCTCCCCTTGCCCCCCCAATTCTTCCCCGGTGCAGGCAGCACCTCACAGCAAGTGGGGGCCTCGGGTGGCCCTGACGGCCTGGGGGACCCTTCACGCCCTCCGGCACAGCTGCTCTTCGTTCAGGAGTGCAGACTGGCTCCAACAAGGGGGCAGGCTGGGCAACGGCCGCCTTCTGCCAGCGACACGTCCTGCTGTGGGTCCTCCCAAGGCCCACCCCTGGGGGGGTGCCCTGGCCTTCGGGACACGGCCGCGGCCTCCATGGCTGGTCACTGGCAGAGCGTGAGGTCTCGCTCAGTGAGGGCGAGGGATGTACAGGAAGACGGCAGAGCCGGGACCGACTTCCCGTGCGGCCCACTCCCAGCCCTCCTCAGAGGGCCCGGGCAAGCCGTGCCTTTGTTCATCGTGCACACAGGTGGTCAGCGTCCCATGTGGAGACTCAGCAGGCTTAAAGAGCCGTGTGTGTGTGTGTGTGTGTGTTGGGCCCCTGCCGTCATCTGCAGGCTCATGTGTGAGTAGTGTGTGTGTGGTGTGATGTGAGTGTAGTGTGCGTGTGTGTATTGTGTGTGTGTCGTGTGTGTGTGGTGTGTAGTATGGTGTGTATGTTTGTGGTGTGTAGTGTGGTGTAGTGTATCTGTGTGTCTCGGCCCCCCAGTAATCAGCAGAGTCGTGTGTGTGTCCCGTGTGTGTATGTGGTGTGTGGTGTAGTGCAGTGTGGTGTGGTGTGTGTGTCTTGGGCCCCCGCAGTAATCAGCATAGTCATGTGTGTGTCCTGTGTGTGTCTGTGGTGTGGTGTGTGTCTTGGGCCCCTGCAGTAATCAGCAGAGTCGTGTGTGTATCCTGTGTGTGTATGTGACTGTGTGGTGTAGTGCAGTGTGGTGTGGTGTGTGTGTCTCGTGTGTATGTGATTGTGTGGTGTAGTGCAGTGTCGTGTGGTGTGGTGTGTGTGTCTTGGGCCCCTACAGTAATCAGCAGAGTCGTGTGTGTGTCCCATGTGTGTATGTGGTGTGTGATGTAGTGTGGTGTGGTGTGTGTGTCTCGTGTGTGTATGTGGTGTGTGGTGTGTGGTGCAGTGTGGTGTGGTGTGTGAGTCTCAGCCCAGCAGTAATCAGCATAGTCATGTGTGTGTCTCGTATATATGGTGTGTGGTGCAGTGTGGTGTGGTGTGTGAGTCTTGTGTGTGTATGTGGTGTGTGGTGTGCGGTGTGGTGTGGTATGTGTGTCTTGGGCCCCTGCAGTAATCAGCAGAGTCGTGTGTCTGTCTCGTGTGTGTGGTGTAGTGTAGTGTGGTGTGGTGTGTGTGTCTCGTGTGTGTTTGTGATTGTGTGGTGTAGTGCAGTGTGGTGTGGTGTGGTGTGTGTGTCTTGGGCCCCTGCAGTAATCAGCAGAGTCGTGTGTGTGTCCCGTGTGTGTATGTGGTGTGTGGTGTAGTGCAGTGTGGTGTGGTGTGGGGTATATGTCTTGGGCCCCCGCAGTAATCAGCAGAGTCGTGTGTGTGTCTCATGTGTGTGGTGTGTGGTGTAGTGCAGTGTGGTGTGGTGTCTTGGGCCCCCGCAGTAATCAGTAGAGTCGTGTGTGTGGTGTGTGGTTGTGGTGTGGTGTGAGTCTCAGCCCCGCAGGAATCAGTCAGCAGAGCCCTCGCGGCCCCTTCCCCACTGGCCCCTGCTCAGGATGCCGTCTGCCAGCCTCCCCTCCGGCCTGCAGCTGTGCAGACGGGCCGCGCACGCAAGCGTTGCCGTCAGGAAGACGCTGTGGCCCAGAGACCCCGGGCTGTGGCTGGTCCAGAGCCGGGGCCCCGCGGTGTTTCCATCACCAGGCCCGTGGCAAGACCCCTCCAGGCCGTGGGCCTGCCCGCTGCCTGAGAGCTGGGTGCTCACTCTTCAGGCTGCCTCCTGTTTCCGTGGAGACGGGCACACGGGTCAACCGTCTGCTGGTGATCAAAAAGGAAACCAGTTAAAAAACACCAGAAGGGCTGAGCCCCGGTGGCGTAAGTGGTTGAGTGCGGAACTGCAGCCCGCGGGCTTGGCGGTTCAAATCCAGCGGCGGCTGGGTAGCGCCCGCGACCACCAGAGGCAGTGATGCCCACAAAAACAAAACAAAAACAAAACACCAGAAGCCACCCCACGCCCCGCTCTGCAGCCTCCTCAGCAGAGCCCAGGAAGCCTCCCAGGGTGCCTGCTCTGCAGCCTGGCCTTCCTCAGCTGTGCCCAGTCCTTCCCCAGACCCCAACTCAACCAGCAGGGGCGTGCGGGCCCAGGCCAGACCCCCACATGTTCGCAGACGTCTGCCCCAGTGCCGCCGGCAGGACAGCTGAGGTATGAGGGGAGACCTCAGTGAGCAGGGCCACTGCTCTCCCCCCGCCCCCGCCCCGGACAGCCCATCACAAGTAGGCGGGCATGCGACCTGGCAGGTTTGGCCTCGTGCCGTGCAAACCATACCATACGTTTCTGGGCCTGGCTCCGCCCCGTGCCAGCTGCCCTCCGGAGGCGTTGAGGCTGGGACTGGTTCCCTGGCGACTGGTGTGAGTGGGCACCCACCGTGTGACCGCTCGGCTGCCCCCTGGAAGGCCAACCCTAGTCACCCCAGCGGCCTCTGCAGCAAGGCCTGGCCACCAGCCGTGAAGAGGACCGACTGTCGGGACAGGGGCAGGCCCAGGGCACCGGCGTGGAATGACAGCCAGGCTGCTCCCCCAACCTCCACACCCGAGAGCAGGATGGGGCTACTCCCAAGGCTTGGGGTGTGCTGCCCAGCCCCCCTCACTGGCTCTGCCCCCACCCCCCACCCCCTTCCTAGATCCAGCTTCCTCTGTCTCTGCCAGCCAGAGCGGGGGTCATGGGCCTGCCTGACCTGTTACTGCCCCCTCGTATGTTTCCATGAGACCGTCGTGATTTGGGGCCACTGGTGACTGGGAAGGGACCAGGCGTCAGTGCCTGCTGTCCTCAAGCCGGCCCCTGGGAGGCCGGACTCCCCACGCGCCGGGTGAGCGCGGCCCCAGGGCTGCTGCCTGCAGGTTCCCTCCCCTGCCAGTGGTCTCGCGTGTCGGCAACAAGCCTCTCACACCAGGTCTGGTCCCACTCAGTCAGGGAGGCCACCGGGGCTGGGGTCCCTTCCCAGAGGGGGATGCGGGATACGGGTGACCGGTCCCTGGAGCAGAGGGCTCTGTACCTCAAGAAGCGCCCGGGGTGGGGGGCTGGGGGCCGCGCCGGGTCAGTCCTTGCCTCCCCTGTGCCTGGACCCCGAGACGCTTCCGTGGAGGCCGGTTTGTGAGGTGCAGACTCCAGGCTGCGCCGAACCACGCAGCCCCCGTGGCTGGTGTCAGGTGTGCCCATCGGGGTGGCTCCGCCCAGAAGGTGAGGGTGAAGCCAGCCGTCCAGCTCCCCTGCCGCTCCTTGATGACCACTCCCCCAGACACACACAGGGCCCTGGCAGCTGGAGTGCCATGACCGCAGGAGGCGTGGGCTCAGCTTCCCCCTCTCCTGTCCTGGCCTCTGGGCTTCAGGCTGCAGCAGTGGTGAAGGGGGGCAGGGCCCACAGCCGCTTGGGGGTCACTGCCGCAGCGCTCCCATCTTGGGGGTGCGGGGTGGCTCACCGTGGCCAGGGACTCTGGGTGCACCGCGCACAGGCCCTGCCTGCTGCACTCAGTGCCGTGATGACAGCGCGTTAAATGGCGCGGCCTCCCGCCTGCCCGACCTTGTGCAGACACTGTGAAATTAACTTGCTCGCCTCCCTGCAGCCGGGCCGACATCTGCACAGGGCACCGCAGAGCCCAGCAGAGGGGTGCCCGCAGTGCTGCACGGCTGAACGGGGGCTGCTGCCCTCCCCGGGTGTGGGGGGGCATTTCCCTGGGCTCACCGCAGTCTCTGTCCTGCACCGCAGTCAGGGGGTGGACCACCAGTGAACTCATTTGGACTCAAACCTTGGTCCCTCGGAAAACTGACCTGTCTTGCACCCAGGGGTGGCAGGCTGAGGGGAGGAAAAAAGTGGAAGGGTCCCTGGACCCCCTGGAGGGAGGGCAGTGTGACCTTAGCGGAGAGGGGTGGTCCCTGGCGCTGGCTTCTCAAGCCGTGGCTCAGCCCCCCCTCTGCCCTGGCCATGGGTTCCGGCCAGTGCTCCTTCAGTGTTGCCTGGAGGACCCCAAGACACCCCCCACCCCTGCTGCAGAACAGAGCAAGAACAGCTTCTCGGGGGCTGGGGGCCGCAGCCCTGCCCCTTGTCGCCACGGCGACGGCAGCGTTGCACGTCCCTCCTCCTGACACACGCATTTAATTCTTAACTCACAAGGCATTTGCTTATTTATTTTCATTGTTCTTGATAATAATTCTAAGCCATTAGAGGGGAAAATTATATTCAAAAATGCTGTTTCACACTTTATTTGTTTGATGATTTAGAGCGATAGAAAATAGCACATTTGCTGGCTTTTATAGTCTGATAATTATTCACATCCATCAAGCCATTCCGGGGGAATAAACAAAACACCAAGAAAATTACACTATTAATAGCATCCTCCGCAGGCCCGCAGGGACACCCTTTCCGGCCCGGGTGGCGGCAGGATGGCCAGTCACCAGCCAAAGGCTGCCTGCTTCACCCCCTCAGCCTGCTTGCCAGGCTGCAGACTGACCCCTCCCCTCACCGCCAGGCCCTGCCAGCTTGCCCTGAACCCTGCCCACCTCCTCTCCCTGCTCCAGGAACTGGACCCCGAGCCCCTCAATTGACTGTGGAGATGTCCACAGTGTGTGTGGTGGGCCTGGCCCTCTTTGCAGCCACTGTCCAGTCCTGCTAACCCATCATACCCTGGCTAGCCACTTCTGCCTGGACACAGGTCCCAGTGTGAGACTCTGGTTCTGCTGGAGGTGGGCTTGCCTGTGTTCTCTGGGGTGGGGTGTGACTGGGTGGGTGTGTTCTCTGGGGTGGGTGTGACTGGGTGGGTGTGTTCCCTAGGGTGTGGTGTGGCTGGGTGGGTGTGTTCTCTGGGGTGGGGTGTGACTGGGTGGGTGTGTACCCTGGGGTGGGTGTAGCTGGATGGGTGTGTTCCCTGGGATGAGTGTGGCTGGATGGGTGTGCTGCCCCCTGGGGCGGGTATGGCTGGTCAGGGTAGGAGTCCCAGGTGGTATACATGGTCAACACAACAAACCTGGCTTAGAACCACCAAGGTGGCATGGCTCCCGTTGCCATGGAAGCCTTGGGCTGGCGCTTTCCCAAATTGGTGTTGTCCAGGGGCCACTGGCCACTAGAGAACAGCCGCAGTGTACCTGTGGCCCCGGACTGACAGGCATGCTCCCAGCAGGGTCCCTGCCCCCTGAGGGTGTGTGGGACATTGGGGGAAGTGAGAAAACGCAGAGGCTGCCATGGGCTTCTCCATGTGTCCTGTGAGCTGGAGAGGCCTGGACACCGCGCGTACCCCAGAGGCCCTGAATATCGTGGGGTGCTTGGTTCTGTATCTCGCCCAGGTGGGGGAGTCCAGGTCCCTAATGTGGCTCTCAGCAGCTGCCCCCTCCTGGCATCCACCACTAGACTTTTCCATTGCTGCCAGCTTGGGGGTGTGGGTGGAGGCAGGATGCTGTCTGAACTGGGTATGGTGAGGGCGGGGGCGCGTGTGTGTATGTGCGTGTACATGTGAGGAGGGCTGGCAGGACAGTGGCAGGGATGACCTGTGTCAGCCTGGCTGGGCAGGGATTCTGGGGGCTGGGACCCCGAGACTTCCTTCTTGGGTAAGTGCTAATCTTGCCAGGCCTGCACCAGGCCCCTCTCACCTGCCCGACTCATCTAGGCTCCCAGTCTCTCCCCACCCCCTCCCCCTGGATGGGATCCCTTGTTGGGAAGGGTCTGGGCAGCAGGAAGAGCTGCGCATGGCTGGCCCTCCTTGCCTGCCTTCCAGAAGTTCCCTCTGCTCCCCCTGGGGCCTCTGGCGTGAGCACTGGGCCCGTGCCCCACAGCCTGCCACCGCCGATAACGGAGGAGCCCGCTCCAATGCATTAAACTTTTAACATCCACCAGATTCAATTAATCTTATCTTTACAACTCCCAATTACAGGCGGTAATTAAGTGAGCGCCGCATTGTGGGCCCGGGATATTGCATTCATCATCTCGGCCTGGCAGCCAGAGCCCAGGCCCCCCCAGGCCTGCAGGACTGGAGTGTTCTGTGGCCCCCTGTTTGTGGCTCCTCCTTCCTCAGAGACCTGGGAGCTCTGCTGATCCTGGACTCCTCCTCTGGGGTGGGCGTCCTCGCCACGGTGGGTCTAACAGAGGCCTGCGTGCTGGGCCCATCCCACTCACGCCCACACAGCACCTAGCTCCCCTGGCCTTCAACACAACTGGTCATCGGGCCAGGCCTGGGGTGAGAGGGTGGGCCCGCAGGCAGCCGGGCGGGGTCAGGCTCATGCAGGGAGCACAGCCATTGCTGTGCCTGTTCGCAAACTCCCCCCGGGTCATCTTTCACAGTAAAATGTGTGGCAAAACCCAGCTGGGGCAGCTCGGAGATGCCAGTGCTTGCTCCTGCTGGCTGCCAGCCGCCCACCGGCATGGGCTGGTCAGAGCAGGTGCTGAGGGGCCACTGGCCATGGGGGGCTGCCCTGTTCCCGGTGGGCCCCTGTGCACTGCACCCCACACATGGAGGAGCCCCACGTCCAGTGTGCGCCTTGCCCAGGCTCACGGAGGTGTGGTGTCCTGTAGGGACCTCTCCGTTGGTGATCCCGAGGCTGGCAGTGGCCCCTCTCCCGGCCCCTTACCCCACCAACGCCCTCACTCCTCAGTACCATCTTTCCTGGCTGGCTCTGACCCCTCTGTCTCTCCTCAGGTACGCCATTCCGCCCGAGCACGGCAAGCGGCTGGAGCGCCTGGCCATTGGTAGGTGTCCCTGCAGCATGTCCCCCACCCCCACCACGGGGGCTTTGTCTTGGGGACCATGGGGTTCGGGGTTTGGCATCCTCCAACGTGCCCCCTACCCCTTGGAGGCTGCCCCCTCTCCTCCCATCTTCGTTGAGCCCCCACATGACCACCCTTCTGAGTGGTCCCCCTTTTGTCAGGGGTATCTGTGCCCCAAGAGGGGAGTGAGGGGGGAGGGGCTGCCACGAGCTCCTGGGAGGCAGAGCACCAGGCTTTTCTTCTGAGGCTGCTCCCGGAGAGAGGACTCATGAAGTCAGGTTTCCTGGGCCTTCAGGGGCGTCCCAGAACCAGCCCTGCAGCGCTCGCTCGGCAGGGCTTCAGGGTGAGGTGGGAGGTGCCTCCCTGCAGCTTCTCCCCAGGGGCCTCCAAGGAATGGGTGTGTGCACCCCCGCCGGAGAGGGTCTCTTTCAAAGCGGGAGGGGTGAGGTGGGGGCTGCATCAGGAAAGCCATGCCGACACGTCTAAAGGGCTCATGGGGCGTGTGTCACCATGGCCAGCACAGTGATGTGTGGCGCGGGCTGGGCACTAATCACTTAGCACAGGCACCTTTATTAGGGCTCTAATGAGAGCCACTTAGCGTGCGTGCGTGAAGGAGGAGAGACGTGTGGTGCCGGCCGGCTGGCGGCGGCACTCCTGCTTCTCACTGGAGTGCTTTCAGAGCCCAGGGAGGTCGGGCCCAGGCAGCGCTCTCAGAACTCGGGCTGCGTGCTGGCAGCCGGGAGGCCCCGCGCCCCGTACCCCGCGTGCAGGGACACGCAGGCCCTCCCTGGGCCCCCGAGAGGTCGGGGACCCACCTCCCTGGTCTTCTCTGGTGCGTCCCAACTCAAGGGCACAGGGCACAGCCTGGCGCAGCTAGGGGGTGGACAGGCAGGTGGGGGAGCGCCCCTGTAGTCCGGTTGGGGTGGACGAGCACTTCGGGTGCAGGTGTACTGCTGTGGCTTGTGGTCTGTGCATGGTATTGTCCAGACCCGGCCCCCACAGCTGCTCACCAGCTCTGCTGTGGGTCTGCTGGGTGGACGCTTCTCGGGACTCAGTGGACCCTGACTGTGCAAGGGGGGTGTGCCAGAGGCTTGCTCGTCGCTCCTAGAGTATCCCGGGTGCTGGCACCCCTTGGTGGCTCCTCGGGGCTCCCGGTGTGGGTGGTCTCAGTCCTGTCGCCTGCCCTGTCACAGATCCAAGACCACCCTGCCTCCCTTTGCCCCTCGCAGGGCTGCAGGGCTCTATGGGGGTGAGAATACGCACACACAGGCCGCTCCAGCCGCCCCGTCGGTGATGTGGGTCACACACACACACACACACACACCCTTTCTCTCCCTCTTGGGGGCCCCACTCGCGTTGCTTCTGCTCCTGCTGCTCCACTCCCAGGGTCTCAGGCTCTGTCAGCAGATGTCCCCCTTGCTGTCATCAGAGGCTCAGGGCCCAGGGGCCCCACTCTGCCCCCTCACGCCCCCTCTCCCTGGAGGAGGAACCCCTGCCATGACCGGCCCTCTCGGGGGTGTGACCCTGAGGTGCTGGCCTGTGCTGGCCCCATGTCCCTCGGTGCCGGACCCCGCTGACCCCCGGGTCCTCCTGCGTCCACTTGCGCTGACCACCCTCTCTCTGCCTCAGGCTTCTTCCCCGGGAGCTCCCAGGGCTGCGATGCCTTCCTGCGCCACAAGATGACCCTCATCTCGCCCATCATCCTCAAGAAGTACGGCATCCCCTTCAGCCGGGTACGTCCGGGCGCGCGCCAGCCCGGCCCACGCCGGCCAAGAGGGCCGGGGGGTGGGCGGACTAGATGGGGGTGGGGTCTTTGTTTCATGCCATCCTCATCTCCCGCCTGGCCGGGGGCTGCCCTCTGCGGTGCCCGTGGGGTGTGGACACCTGCCGGAGGTCGCGCGGCCTGGGGGTCCCCGTGCTCAGCACCAGGGGGGCTCTCCGCAGTCTCGGCCATGCCCACTGGCCAGTCTTGATGGGGCAGTCTCAGGAGTCCACAGCCCCCACCCCACATCCTCAGGGAGCACACGCCTGCTCGGGTGAGATGCAGCTCCCTGTGCCACGGAGACGCCCATTCAGTGTCCTGCTCCAGAGGCCGAGGCAGCCATGCACACCGCGGTCAAGGTGGACGGTGCCGCTCAGGGGCGCTGGCCACCTGCAGGTCTCCCAGATGGGCCCGGGCCTCTTAGACACTCAGGCTGCAGCCCGGCCTGCCCGGCCCTCGGCATGAAGCCCCCAGGAGGACCCTGCCCCACGAGCTCGCTCCCGCCTTCTCTGTCACTGGCCCTGCTGGGCGCGTCCCAAGATGTGTCTGATGCCTCACTCGCTGTGGCCTGCACAGCATCCATGTTTCCCTGGCGCTGCCCACAGCACTGGGTGGCCTTCCCTCCGAGGTCTGCGGAGGATTTTCTAGAAGCGCACACTCCCTGCGCCCTACACTGGGTATGCAGTATTGGACTGGCCCTCGCAGCAGGTCCCCAGAGGGCCTGCCGACAGCCCCACAGCCTGCCCGGCCTCAGCCCCTTGGAGCACCCGAGGCCCCTCATCTGCATTCCTGCCTGGCACAGAGCCGTCCGTCGCCTTAATGGTACTTACTTCACGAGGAGGCCAATCAGTCGCCGAGCTTTTTAATAATTAAAAGCGTGTGCTTCTGTGTCCGCCATCGGAGCCCCCATTTGTTGTGCAAGTCCACGGGGCCAGCAGGGCACGAGCAGACCTCCTGCTGCACCACAGCGACCCTTCCCCGCCGGACTCTTTCTGCTGGGTGCGATCGGTCACTCAGAGAAGGACTATTCCGGCCCTCTCCACCCGTGGGACTGCGACGCTGCAGCTGCTGTTTGGAGCACCCCCTCCCCCCAATCTTTCCAGGCCGGGGCTAGGGGGTACGGGACCGACGTCTCCTGATTGCATACACGGATCACTCTGCAGCCACATTGAGGAGGGCGTGCCAGGGCAGACCTGGCAGAGGAAGCCCTCGTGTGGCCTGTGCGACCGTGCACACCCAGGGGTGCGGCATGGGGCCCCAGGGAGAGGCCCCCCGCAGGCCCTCCATCGAGGGTGGCTAAAGTCAGAAATGCCGCCACCGCTGAGGGCCGTGGCCTCCAGGGCACGTGCCCCACGGCCACACCACACCGAGCATGGAACTTGGACATGCCTGCATGCAGCCAGACCTCCAGGCCGGAGAGGCTGTGTCTGCGAAGAGGACAGCACCCAGTCCCAGTCTGTGCGTGAAGATGGGGTCCCCGATAGGAGGGAAGCTGCCCCAGCCACGAAGTGGAAGGCTCCAGTGCCAGCACGGACCCATCCGCAAGCAGCCTCTTGGCACCGGGGAGAAGACAGGAAGCGATCCGTGGACTTGTGCCACTTGGTCCCACAGTCAGGAGATCGAAGGGCACAGTGCAATGGGGACCCGAGGCGCCAGGGAGCTCTCCTCCTTGAAGTTCTGGAACCCAAAGCTGCCACCAGGAGGATGAAGGTGCGTCTGGCCAGGCCAGCGTCTGCTCTCTGAGTTGCTCGGGGCAGAGGGCCTGCTCCCCGCAAGGCCAGTCCCTGGGAACCACCAGCCGCTGCTCTGGAGAACGAGGAGGCCTCCTGCCCTGTACGGTGGAGTCACAGGTTCAGACACCCGTGAGGGCAGCCCCACCCTGCCCGACAGGGTCACCGGGGGTTGGCACTGAGCTTGTTTGGGGTTGGCCAGCAGGACCCGAGTCTGTCTTGGACAAAGCACGCCCCGGACGCCCGTAGAAGCTGGGGCATGAGACTCCCCCTGACTTGCCGTCAGGAAAGTGGTCGGTGGGGTTGGGGGTCAGCCAGCCTGCATGGCCCTCCAGGTGCAGGTGACCCAGTGGCTGCGACAGTGGGGCGGGGCCCAGCAGGCCATGGGGAGCCTGTGCAGGGCTGCTAGCCTTGCTGGGCCTCACTCGTCGTCTCCTTGATCAGCGGGATGCCAGATTCACTGTGGGGGGAGGGGGGGCTCCCGGGAAGACTCTAGTCTGGTGACCTGCACGGCCCCCACCTGTGCCTCCCTCCCCCCCCGCCCCCCCCAGGTGGAGTCCTGATCGTCCTACATACATGGAACTGGAAGCATTCTGCGTATTTGCCAGTGTCCTCAACCCTCCCACCCCAGCCCTTCTCTGGCCACACACTGTTACCTTCTGACCACCTGGTGGGGGGCGGGGACTGCTCAGACTGTGCCAGAGAGATTCTGTGCGCAGGGAGCTGTGTGCCTGCGACGGGCCTCACCGTACCTACCCCCCCTCCCTCCACAACTGCCACCAGCAGCCCCGGGTGGACGCCGCCCTCTTCCATGTTTAGCTCTGTGAAGCAGGACACACTCTCAGGAGAAACCCCTGCCCAGGGTGCTGGACCTAAGGGGATGGGGCTGTGTGCTAGCCCATGTGCCATCTCGGGACACTGTGGGCCTGGTTTGACCGCACCCAGGCGTGGGTGCGCGTGTGAAGCTGCGGTCACAGTCACGGAGCCAGGCCTCCCGAGGAAGCCGGCAGGAAGAGGCCTGGCTGCGGCTGTGCCTCGAGCCCTGGGTCCGGGGGCCCCCAGCGCAGGCCTCGCCCCTCACTGCACCCCTCTCTTGGCAGATCACACAGGAGGCCGGGGAGTTCATGATCACCTTCCCCTACGGCTACCACGCCGGCTTCAACCACGGCTTCAACTGCGCCGAATCCACGAATTTCGCCACCCTGCGCTGGATCGATTATGGCAAAGTGGCCACGCAGGTGAGAGCCTCCGGCAGTGGGCCTCGCCGCGTGGGGCCTCCGGGTTGCGCTCCATGTCCAGGGACATGACCATCGGCCCTGTGGACGCTGCAACCCCACCCCCCACCCCACCAGTCGCCGTACTGCCCCCTACCGGCACACTCCCTGCTGCAGGCCCGTGTCCCCTGGCGGCCGGAGAAGGGCATGGAGGTTGCCGTGGTAACTCGACCTCTGTGTTGCTGGGGGGAGCCGGCAGTGGGCTTTGCATTGAGCTGCTGACCAGGGAGGTCACCAGCTGCTTTGTGGAGGAAGATGAGGCTCTCTGTGCTGGTGGGCGTTTAAGGTCTCCCCTGCCCGGTGTTGGCAGGAGTCAGCACCGCCTTGACAGCAGGCCGGTTCTCGTGGGGTTTGGTGTCAGTGTGGAGGGGACTGGGGCCGAGGTTTGACTCACTCCAGCTCTCGGGGGACAGAAAGGGGCCCCACCATGTGTGTCTCTGCTGTGCCTGGAAGGGACAAGTGATGAGGTCGGGGGAGGGGAGGGCTCATCACGGCCCCCAGGAAGGGGTGTGTGTGAAGGAAGCTGGGGCTGCTGAAAGGCAGTGGGCCCAGGCTATCCTCCCAGATGGAGCTGGGAGAGGGGCTTCTTCTTGCCACCTGGAGGGCACAGTGAGCATCTTGGCCAGGTTCCTGGCTGCCCTTCAGAGCATTGGTGGGTGGATGGCTCTGACCAGGCTCCTGCCCTACTGGGCCACATGGCTGCCACCTACCTGCTGACCACATCGACCCCCCCTCCCCAAGGTGGACAGACTGGGCTCTACAGCCTGGAGGAGGAGGCTGGTGGTGGGGTGCTCTCTGGACAACCAGCCCCTGAATGCCCTGGGAGCTGTGTGACCTTTGACCCTGGGGTAGGTGGGTTTGAAAACTCACCAGAGGACTGCGGGCTGAGCCTGCCTGTCACGCACTCGCTCTCGGAGATGCCCGCAGGGTGCCCGAGGCTGGGAGTCTGAGGGAGTAGATCCTCTGGTGGGCCACCACCCCCGGCCCGCTGTCGCCCAGCCGATTCTGATCCCGAGGAGACAGCCGAGACAGGCAGGCTGTGCCGGAGCAGACGTCTTCCTCCCTGGACAGCTCCTGAGAGCAGCGCGTGGCCTAGAACCCCGGCCCTGCAGTCAGCAGTCCTGAGCTTTCCACAGGCCAGGTGGAATACAGCCCTGCTTTTCTGCGCCCGTCAAGTCCCAGCTTCAGAGACCCACGGGTCAGGTTTGCAGCGCACATGGCTGACGTGCGTGGGGCACTCGACCCGCAGCTCGGCCTGTGCCCCCGTGCAGCCCCGGGAACGACCGATTAGGACAAGGGCCTGCCGGGCAGGGCTTCAGCACGACTTGAGGGTTGACCGGGGGAGCCTGGTGATGGCTCTGGTCTGCTCTGCAGTGCGGGCCACTGCCCCATCCCAGCTGCAGATTGAGACGTGAGCCAGGCCTTGGCGTGTCCTGGGGGTGTCATCCGGGCCGGGGCTGCCGTCCGGCAGGGGCTGCCCAGAGATTAAAAGCAATTTTGGGCGCAGCCATGTGTTCACTAACAAGTGACATTTGGGAAGTGCCGCCGAGATCAGGCCTCCACGCTCGCATTGTCAGGCGGCCTAGCGTGAAATTGCAGAACAAGTGGCGGGCAGCGCGCCCAGCCAGCCGGGGTTCGCGGCGGCTGGCCAAGTGGCGGGCACTTTCTGACCGGCCAGGCCGGCGGGTGGCAGGGGACTGGAGCCAGCTGCTCACCATTGGCCACAGGGTACCCACCACAGTCACCTGTCCGGCTTCACGACCGTCATCTCTGGAACCAGGCCAGGCTGCAGAGCCCACACTGTGTTCTGCACCCCTCCTCCCCTGCTGCAGACAGCACGGCCGGCCCTCTGGGGTCCCCTCGGGTGCACTCTGACTCGGGGCCGCAGCAGTGTCGCCCCGCAGGCTGCTCTGCAGTCCATGCCTTTTGCCCGAGCGCCTGGGAGCCAGCACGTCCCGGACAGCGGTCTCAGGTGAGCCCCAGTAAAGGGGCGCAGGTTGACCTGGATGTTTAGCTTTCTGGGGACGACGCTGCCAGCGCAGGGAGACGGAGCAACTGTGGTTAAGCACCGGGATGCTCACCCCGAGGTGGGGAGTTCTAGCCCTCGAGGCACTGCGTGGGAGAGAGCCGAGGCAGGCCGTGTGCTCTGTCCAGAGGGACAGCCTCGGGGACCCTGGGCAGCAGTTCTGCTCTGCCTCCCAGCATGGCTGAGAGTTAGAATTGGCTCGACAGTGGTGGGTGACACCCACAGAGGCAGGCCTGGTGGTGGCACAGACGATGTGGTCCCCTGCCGTCCACAGGGCCGGGGCCGGGGGCTGGGGTCTTGCAATGACGGCCAGATGACCGTGCAGCGTTCCTAACAGTCATTGTGGGGTGCCCCCTCCCAGGGCATGGCACACAGGGCATGAATGCTCTCTCAGAAGGTTATTCGGCAAAACACCAAAGCAAACACCGGGTGGCACTGTGAGTTAGGCATGGTCAGGCTAACTGAAAGGTCGGTTGGTGGTTTGAACACCCTGGTCTTTCCAAAAGGGAGAGGCTTGGTTATCTGCCCCCGTACAGCTGGGCGGCTTCTGAATCCTCCTGTGCTCCAGGGGGTCCCTCTGCATGGGGCTCCTGGGTGTCTGCAGGTGCTATGGTGACCCCAGGTGAGCCTGGTGATGGTGAACTGTGGGGGACACAGGTCTGCAGGCCGAGCGACCAGTGTGGGGTGTATTTAGCCCATGAGCAGCTGTGTGGTTCGTTTTGACGTGGGAGGGGAAACAGCTTTGCAGCCCCATCTGTGAAGACTGGGGGTGGGGATGGGGGGTGGGAGGGGGTGGTCCCTGTAGACTTTGCTTTCTTGCTCCCGCAGGGAGACTCAGGGAAGGGGCGCCAGCAGGCAGGGTACCCGTGCCTCATGTCCGCTTCATTGCTGTTGGTTCCTGGCCCCATGGTTCCCAGAGGCCCCGGGTGCAGCCCTGGCCACAGGCATTGGTGACCCACAGAGGAGCTGGGGCAGTACTGCCCCAGGGACCTGAGGCCAGAGCAGGGTAGGGTGGAGCCCACCCGCTGCCACACAGCTGCGGTGATTCAGACGGCGATGCCAGCCGTGTTTTGTCCTGGTGGCCGTGGTCACTGCTGGCCAGCTGGGGCCCACTTCTGTGTGTCCTTGCCCTCCTTGGTGGCCATGGGTTCTGCTGTGAACACTGCTGCACTGGCTTGCCGGCTCCAGGGCCTTCTTCCTGGTCTGCCTCCATCTGGAAGCCCACTGATGCCCTCCACCCCAGTGACCCTGCCGACTACTATATATTCTGGGGCGGAGTGGACGGCATGATGGGGGGTGAGGTGGGGTGGGGGCGTGCCCTCTGACAGGGCCGTCCTCTCACCGACACCCCACTAGCCAGGCTCTGTTTGGGGCTGGTCGGTGGATTTTTCTGCTCACCTGGACCCCACGCGGGAGGGTGGGGACGCCCCTGGGCCTCCCGGCTGCCCTCCATGGGAGCAGTCCCAGAGTTTTAGCCCTCGTGCCCTAAAATGCACATCTTGCCCCTCGTGACCTTAGGAGGCCCAGGTGGGACCAGATTCACAGATGGGGGGTTAGGGGTGGGGGCAGCCCCCTGCCCTCCTCCACCTGCTTGAAGGGGCTAGCCCGTGGTGTTGGGGGCGCCCAGGGCACCCCCTTCTCCCTTTGAGCCTGGCTTTGAGCTGTAGCTCTCTGAGCCCACCCAGCTGTCGTCCCCCCCCCCCCCCCCCCCCCCCCCCCCCCCCCCCCCCCCCCCCCCCCCCCCCCCCCCCCCCCCCCCCCCCCCCCCCCGCCCCCTCAGAGCGCCTTCCGGGCCGGCGAGGCAGCCAGCGGCTCGCTGGGGATTACTGATGGGGGAGATCAAAGGCCGCCCTGCCCCTCCGGGGCGGCTGTGGGCCCGCCTGGCCTACCGAGGTCGGATCTCGCATTAGCCCTACAAGCCGGCTGCCTTGTCAGATTAGAGCGCCAGCCGCCCCCGCCGCCCCCCCTCCCGCCTCGCTGGAGGAATTGCAATTGCAAGCTTTTCGGAGCCGCCCCGCACGGCGGAAAAGTTGACTGCGGATTAAACAGAGCGAGAGATATTTAAAGCCGGGTGTGAAGGCCGGGAGCCGGGGTGCACTTGACTGGTTTGCGGCCAGCTGTCGCTCTTGCCAGCCTGCCAACGGCCCCGCTCCCCCGTCCCCGGTGGGGGGGGCAGGGGCGTGGAGCAGCCCGGCCTGCGTGCCCCGGGCGGGCGCAGAGACGACCCCGAGCCGCCCATCCCGGAGGTGGCCCAGCCGGGCCCCCCTCCCCGCTGCCACCCAGAACACGAGCACTGTCAATGGAGCCCCACGTTTCCTGCCGCTCCTGGGGCCGCGCTCCTCCGCCCGCCTTCGGTCTATTCACCAGAGGCCCAGGGGGCGGGGCTGGGGGCGGGGCCGCCACGGGCCCCGCCCCCACCCCTGCTGCCTCTGCGTCTTTCCGAGGCCGTTCGCGTCCGTCCCCGCCTCACTGGGCCGGTGATTTATGGCCCCTCGGCCGGCGATGTTTGCAGTAAATTACTGCGTGAAATATGTTTTCCCTTCGGCGCCCTCTCCCCGCCCCCCTCCTCCTGGAAGGAAACGCGGGCGGGGCCCAGGTGCAAGGGGCGGGGTCCGTGCACTCGTGTTCGCTATGGGACCCGCGTGTGCACGCTTCGTTTTGAGGGGTTCTAGACGGGGTTCCCCTGGGTTCGGCTCATGTGGGGGCTGGGCTCAGCCGACGTGGGACCGGCCCTGGTTGTGACACCCCAAATGGCCCAGGGACCCCCATGGACCAGGACGCCTGCCCTGAGGCTTAGCTTGAGGTCCTGCCCCCCCCCCCCCCAGCCTCCACCAGCCTCCTGCCCCCTCCTTGAACACCCGACCTGCGCCTGCGGATGTGCGCATGTGTGCGCGCCCGGGGTGTGGAATCTCCCCGCCTCCCCCTGCCCCCACCCAGTACCCGCAAAGAGCCCTGCACGGCGGTTCTGCCGTGCGCAGGGTCAGCAGTTGGGAGTCACCAGCCTCTGAGGGAGGGAGAAGGGCTTTCCGCCGCGTTCTCGTAGTGAGCTTGCCCTGGCCTGCAGCCGGCCTGGATTGGGTTTCAGCCACAGATGCAGGCATCCAGGTCGAGGGGTGGGGCCCCACTTGGGAGGACACAGCTCAATCCCTGACCCCTCTCCACAACCTCTGTAGGGGGCTTAATCCCGCGGGCCTGCTTCTGCTGTGTCTGCCTCAGAGCAGAGCAGGCCCACCCGCAGTGAGGACACCACCCTGGGTGGTCTGGAACTGGTGACCTGTCCCTGTTTGCTGGGGATTCCCCCGACACACCCACCGTTGCCCGCCTCTGGGCTTCTGTCTGGGCCGGGCTGAGAGGAGGTGGGCCGTTGGTTCAGGGGCAGCGCTCCGAGAGCCGGGCACAGAGCACCCGCGGGCAGCAAGAGTTGGGGAGAGCGGCAGGGGGCCCGCACGCGTGACTCTGGCAGCAGCGAGGAGGGGGTCCCAGCCCTGTCCGTCTGATGCTGTCAGGGTTTGGAAGGCTGTGTTTGGCGGGGGGTGGGGGTGGGGGGGTGGGCGGGGGGGCACCACCTGGCACAGATGGTTAGCCCATTGCCGTCGTTGGCCGAGTGGTGGGTGGTTCAAGTCCGCCCAGAGCACCCTTAGAAGAGAGGCCTGGCTGCCTGCCTGCGTCTGTCAGAGCCGGAGCTCTGTGGGGCAGCTGCCCTCCGCCCTCACCACTCTCTCAGCCCTCCTGACTCGGGCCAGAGCAAGGGTGGGGAGGAGTGGGTGAAGCCTGGTGTGGGACCGGGCAGTGCTGGGCCTGCAGACCCTGAGGGGTGGCACTGTCCTGGGGGCCCCTGGCCACACATGACGGTGGAGATGTGAATTCCTTCACATTCAGCTTCCTGTTCTCCCGTCATGTGGGCACACAGCCAGTGTGTCCGGACATGTCTAAGGAGAGCGTCCTCCAGGCCCAGAAAGTTGTGTGGGCGGCGCTGCCAGGAGGCCCAGGGACAGAGCAGAACCTGGGGTGCAGGGGGGAAAGGTGCTGGACTTGGCCAGCCTGCAGGGCAGCCCAGCCTGTGGCACCGACGCCCTGCAGGCTCGCCGTCCCTGTCTCACTCCGACTTGGTGACCCCAGGCCGGTGCAACAAGGAAGCAGCACCAGCCCCCACCCCGCCCCCCGATCGTTGTGCTGTGCATGTCCGTCTGTCCATCTGCTCCAGGGCCTGGCTCTTTCACGGAACCTCTAGTGTCCCCTCCAGGGACTGGTCTCCCTAGACCACACGTCCACAGTTCGTGGACGGCTCCCCGCCCTCCCCCAGGAGGGGGCTTGAGGCCTGTGCTTCCTCACTCCAGCTGGCCGGGGTGCTGTCCTGTTCTTGGCCGAGACTTCTATCAAGGACATAGGTCCTGCCCCAGTCTCTGCGTGTGAGGGTCAGGGCCCCTGCTCCTCAAGGTGACCCCTCGGCAAGGCAGCACTGCGTGGTGTTGGGGGGCGGGGGGCAGCCCGGTGCAGATCTGTGTCGCCGCGCCCTCCTGGCGCGCCCCGGATGTTCCGCCCTGGTTCCTGAGCCGGCAGGGCTGCTGATGTCCCCAGGAAAACGGCGACTCCCGTGGCCAGACGCTATTTGGGTTGATGGTTTCGCTGAAAAACACGGTTAATGGCTTTCTCTCGAGGTCGGGGGCTGCAGCTCCTCTCTGCTGACATCTGCTCGCCTCATACACGGGGCGGCCCCGAGCCACGTGAGGGACGGGGGTCAGCGGGGGCGGAGGGGCTGTCTGTGTGGGGCTGGCCGAGCGGGAAGGGGGTCTGGGCAGGCTGGGCCCACGCTGGGAACTCAAGGCCGAATCACTCCCATCTCAGCCTCCCCGACCAGTCCCCCGTCTCCCAGCTTCACCATGTGCCCTCGCTTTAACTGTCAACCCCAGGAGCTGCCCGGTGGCCTGGACGTGGAGGGCCCTGTGGTAGAGGGTGACCCTGTGTGGCCCTCCCTCCCCGAGTGGTCTGAGTTTGGCCCTCTGAGGACGCTGGGCGCATCCTGAAGCCTGGGCCCTGGGGAGGCCTTTCCTGGCTGGTGTTCTCCTCACTGTATGCTGAGTGTCACAGGAACACCTCTCTCAGGTGGTCCCGCCTCTGGCCTGGGGAGGAGAGCAGAGCCTGCTGCCCCCCTGCCCTGCGTGTGTGGGCCCTCGCTTCGTCCCCTGCAGCAACACGTTCTCATTGGCTCCCTGAGCCCTTCATCATTGGGAGTGCGTACGTGTACGTACGTACGTACCATCCAGGGGCTGGGGTGTGGAGGGTGCCCCGGGGCCTCTGTTCCAGCTCAGGGGTCCCCATGTGACTGGATCAAGCCTCCCCCAGCCCGTGGTCATCTCTGGCTGGTCGATCCGCTAGTGGGATTCGAACCGCCAACCTTACAGCATCACCAACAGGCCCGGTGATGGTGCTGCCGGTTCTGTTTCCATGCAGGGCAAACGTGTGCTGGAGTAGCCTGTCTTTAGTGTTGCCCCCGCTGGGGGGGGGGTGGGGGGGGGCGGGTGGTGACAAAGCAGTAGAGCGAGGCCCGGCCGCATTGGGGGCTCAGACCCAGCGGATGCCCCAGTGACTCAGGCTGAGCCTGGCCGTGTCTGCCCTGAGAGCCTGCTTCGGAGGGAGTCGGCTGCGGCCGGACCCCAGGCCTTGGTATTTACTCCTGTGAGCGGGTGGAGACGCTCCCGGAGGCCGATGGAAGCCAGCGTGTCCTGGCAACCGCCCTGCCAGCTGCTCTGCAGCTGCCTCTGGGGACCTGTGGGCCAGGCCACTGCGGCAGGGCCTGGGGACACACGGGCCTCCTGTTCTGGGCCGTGGCGTGGGTGCGGAGTGCGTGCTGTCACGGCCCTTCGCCCCCCTGGGAGGACAGAGCCCTTTTGTCTGCCCCACGTCCCTAGGCCTGGCTCTGCTCTGGCCACCCGCTTCCCGGATCCTGGGAGGCCCCAGGCTCCGCCAGTCTTCAAGCTGGTGACCGCCGTGTCCCGTGCTGTGTGGGGTGGCCGGAGCCCGACTGACAAGGCAAGGGAGAGGCCGAGGGCCCAAGGCAGGAGCCAGAGCCCACGCCCACCCCACCCCCACCCCAGGCCCTACATCTGGCTCTGTTGCCTTGAGGGGACCGTGGCTGCTGCTCTCGGCAGGGCCCCTGGGCGCCCGCATCCCAGGCAGGATCAGCAGGGGACCCATTAGCCAGAGCCAGGGGCTCTAACTGTGACCTCAGTGAGCGAGGTCCCCCCACGGCCAGCCATGATGCCTCCTCCCCACCCCAGGCACGGCCACCTGCCCCAGCCTGCATCCCACAGGATGTGGCCACTCAGGCAGCTCTCCCTGGCCAGGTCCCTCTCCAGGCACCTGGAACAAAGACCTGGTACCTGCTTCCAGGCAGGCCTCCTCTCTCTTGACGTGTGTGCTGCCGCCTAGGGCACCGGAGAGCCCCTGCCATGTGCCCCTGAGCCCACGGTGACCCGGGCGCACACAGCTGGGGAAGACAGGCCGGGTGGGGTGACCTCGCGGGGCCCTCTCTGTGTGCTATTTGCCCCCTAGTAATTCCAGAGCCGCCCCGGGTCACTGCATGAGCTGAGGAAAGTGTGAAAGCAGCCCGCTCCAGACTTGTGGCCCAGCGTGCGGGGCTGCTAACCACCGCCTCCGCCCCCACGGCCCCACCAGGCCAGCAGGACTGTGGGTGACGGACGTCGTGATAGAGGAGAAAAGAAGGGTGCTGCCAAGGGCTTGATCTCCTCTGGAGCCAGAAGTCACGCTCGCAGCAGCAGCCGTGAGCTCACCAGGACAGTGTCGTGTGGGGAGAGTCTGCCTCGTGGCGGGTTGAAGAGCCAGCGAGGAGACCACGCTGACCCCAGCCCGGCCTCTCGGTGGCCGCGTGTAAAGTTGGGCTCAGGCAGCTGAGGAAGAACGGTCTGTTTGATTTGCGGTGTCAGAGAGGCAGTGAGAGCGCCATGGACTGCGGAAAGACGGAGCCCTGAGTCGGACTGCGGTCAGCTGTTCAGCACCACCCGCCGCTCCACAGGAGAAAGACAGGCTTCCCACTCCTGTGAAGCTGCACTCTCGGAGACTTTAGCCTGTCCCAAACGCTCACCCCCGGTCAGCATTGGCCGAGCGACAGACAGACAGACAGACTACCTGCTCTGGAAGAAGTCTGGCCGGAGCGCCCCTGGGGGCCCCAAGCTCGTCAGGGTGTGAGAGGGGAGGCTCTCGCTGGGCAGGCCAGACTGGCCGGTGGATAGCGCGGCCGCCCCCGCAGGCTCCTGCATCTAAACCATGGTGAGGATGGTGCAGGACCCGCCCCTGCTTTGTTCGGTCCGGGAGATGAGCTGGCCAGTGGGAGACCCATGATCCCCTGCCCCCACCCAGGAAGCAGGAGCCCCCGTGCTGGGTGCCACTCCAGGGGCCTGATTCTCGGCTCTCCTCCACGTTTGTGCCTGGTTCATCAAGAAAGCCGGGACATGGAGCCAGGTGGGGGTCTGGAGCCAACTGTCCTGCTGGGGGCTGGGGGGTGGGGGTGGGCCTGGGCACCAGGGACGCATCCCAGACTGTTCCTAGCCCCCATCCTGCCCTCAGAGCCCCTGCCATGGAGCCCCGGAATGCAGGGGGTGGGGGGACTGGGGCTGCCAGCCCACCTCAGCAAGCAGAAGCGGTGGAGGCTGAAGGCCCTCTCACTCAGGTCCAGGGCTTACTGGCCTAGGGACCAGAGTTTGTGGGGGGCTCGCTATGGCTGCTGAGGAGCTGGGAATCGTGCCCTGGATTTCAGCAGCTGCCCTCAGAACCTCCCCCCGCAGCCTGGAAGCAAGGCCCGGCCCCCGTCCTGGTCATCTTCTCCTTCGGGCTCTGGGCAGGTCCTCTGGAGGGAGAGTGCATGTGTCTGGTGAGAGAGAGGCCCGATCGCTGCAGTGGGCACCCCACGCTGGGCCGTGTTGCAGGGGCTGAGCCCTCTGGAGGGCAGCTGACCGCAAGTTCCTGCCTGACCGGATCGCTTGTTGGGCTCACTTACTGTTCAGGGCCCGCCAGGGGACCTCGTGGCTGGCCGCTTTGCCTCTGTGGAAGCTGCCTTACACACAGGGTTGTGTAAAGTCAGTAAGGCTTTACTGAAAACGCCGGCGAGGCTGGTCAGCCTTGGGTCTGCAGACAGCAGCGCCCGCAGGCTGCAGGGGTGTCTTCCGTCAATAGCGAGCTCCGGGAGGCTGACCTCATCTCCTCCAGTGAGTTCTGAGGGCGGCCCTGATACTCCTGAGGGGGACTGGCCGCCCGCTTTCTGTGACTTCAGTTGGGGCCTGCCCTGAGTGAGGCCATTGCGAGAGCCTCTCTGCACCACACAGCCCTGCAGCTCCGGCTCTGTCCACCATTGATGCGCGCCTCCGCCCTGGTGCGGGGCCGCAGGCCCCTTGCCCGAGTTCCAGCTGGGCGGCAGACTAAGGAAGCGTGTCCTCCCCCACGCGGGTCACAGCCCACCACACGTGCGGGCGTCCCTGGCATCTCTGTCCGGTGGCAGGTGCACGTCTCTGAGGAGGGACCGAGGGGGGTGTCTGAGCGAGCGGGCGGGCGGGCCTCTCTCCCTCTCGGCAGCTGGGGGACCCAAGCGTCAGAGGCTCACTGAGGGGGCTCGTTCGGGCTGGCGCGTCTCTCGGCTGGGCCGCTTGGGCCAGGCGGACCCTCACTCTGCTGACGGCCCGTGTCTCTTGGGCCAGGGGGATGGACTGAGCCCCCAGGCAGGCCGAGTGGCCCCTGGGAGCCACAGAGAGCATGTGACCAGGCCTCCCCCTCAGCCCCATCTCTTCCTGCCCCCATGCGTCTGTCCCCAGATGCTCCACCCGGTCCTGATGCAATTACTGGCCCCCCTGCCTTCGGCTGCAGCGATCCGAGCAGCCGCCTCCCGCCCGGGCCTGTCCTCATTACCCAGCCGCTCGGAGCAGTCAGCGCTGCACACGGGGCCCTGGGGCGTGCTCAGCCTGCAGGGGGCCGCTCAGACCGCCTCCGCCCCGATTTGGGCCAGATTTCCCCATCAGAAGCTAATGACACAGCCCAGCTCCCCGTGGAGGGCTGGCTCCCGCTCTGCCACCAGGCTGACAGGGATTCAAAGTCCGGGGTGGGAACTGAGCCCCTTCAAGGGTGGTGGTCTGGCCACGTCTAGTGGGTCCCCACAGAAATGCCTGTCCCCTGCCGCCTGGTCAGTAGGAACACGTTCCTCGCTGCCCCCAACCACCCCTCCCCTCCCTTCCCCTCCCCTCCCAGCCCCCCTGCCCCTCTGTGGAGTGGTGGGGGAAAGGTCACGTGGCAGCCACCAGGTGCCCAGCAGATGTCACAGTGTCCCAACCTGCAGGGGCTGGGCGGGGCCCTGCCCTGAAGCCTGTTCCACACCTAGGTGGACATGGTGGCACCAGGACAGGGCCCAGAGCTGCGGCCTGGCTGGCACTGGCTTGGAAGAGGGCGTCCTCTGAGCAGTCCCCTCCTGCCCAGGGTCCACGAGCCCGGCTGTGGCCCTCGGAGGACCCTGGTGGCTGCCCACGCCCCGTGGTGCTCGCTGCCTGGCCTCGCTGGCTCTTGGTGGAGGTCTTCCAAGCTGCGGTCCTCCCGGTGTTTCCGTAGGGGTTTAAAAGCCGGCCTTCGGGGCTGAGCCCCGGTGGCGTAGTGGTTGTGCGCGGGACTGCGGCCCACTGGGATGGAGGTTCAATTCCAGCAGTGGGGCTGGGCCTCTTGCTCCCACCACCAGAGAGCCGTGATGCCCCCGCCCCCCCCCCCCAAAAAAAAAAAAAAAAACCGGCTTTCACAGCAGCAGACGAGGATGAGCTGGGCAGGCGGGCGGGCGGGGAAGTGAGTGCCTGGGAGACGTGGCGCCAGGAGCCAGGCCAGCGTGGGCTGGGTGAGGCCTCAGGCCCAGGTGCACCAGGTGCTCCCCTAATCACTGCAGGAAAAGCAATCTGAGCCCACGATGGATCCCGCCAGTCATGGTGAGAGCGGGACTCCGGGGAGGCTCGGCGGGCACCATCTGCGCCTCCAGCACTGGCAGCCAAATTACCCACCGGCCCGCTTGCCGTGCCATCTTTCCTTACGAGGATTGAGCTTGTGGGACTCACTGGGCCATACGTATCCCCTCCCACCATGCTTGGCTGAGGAGGTACCGGCCTGAGCAGGGCTCCGCCAGCCTAGATGTGGGCTTTGCCAGTGGTGGGGGCTGGAACCCAGCTGCCCTCACCAGGGGAGTTGGCAGCCTCGTACCCCCACCACAGTCTCTGACTTGGGGTCTGGAGTGTAGGGGCTGTTCAGAAGACTCGGTGCACCCCGCGCCGCTGCCTCGTCCCGGCGCACAAGGCCTCTCCCAGAGGGGCTGGGAGGGGCTCAGTCCTGGTCCCTGGGCAGGCCCGGCCTTCTGTGAGTGGGTCCTGGCTGGGTGGCCTGGGCAGACACTTATCTCCCACGGCCCCCATGCCCAGGCCAGCTCTCTGCCAGGCTCCCAAGCAGTGAGTGGTCACACAGTGACCAGGGGCCGAGCTGGGGTGCCTGCCTGCCGTCTGTCAGCTGTGGAGCCTGGCAGCTCCGCCTCCCCTTCCGTGAGCGAGGGGACCCCACGCGTCCCTGGCGGGCGGGGCACAGCTGGCTGGAGGGGTGGGTCGCCACCCTCCCACCTCTCTCTCAGCCTGCCAGGGTCAGACAAGGAGGACTGGGCCCTCAGGGGACACACATCGCTGGGCCTTTCTTCTGAGGCACCTTTGGGTGGGCTAGCCTGACCCCTAGCTTCCTGGTGTCCAGCTGAGGTCGCTATGAGCAAGGTCAGGGGTGTGCACAGTGGGGGGCCCTGAAGCCCCTTCAGAGGCTAAGCTCTGGGCTGTTTCACTGAGAGGTTGGAGATTGAGGTCCACCCAAAGGAGAGGCGGGCCTGGCTGGCCCTGGCCTCATGCCTCCTCCTGTGCCTCCTCCATGTGTCTGTGTGTGTCTGTGTCTGTGTCTGCGTGTCTGTCTGCAGTGCACGTGCCGCAAGGACATGGTGAAGATCTCCATGGACGTGTTCGTGCGCATCCTGCAGCCCGAGCGCTACGAGCAGTGGAAGCAGGGCAAGGACCTGACGGTGCTGGACCACACGCGGCCCACCGCCCTCAGCAGCCCGGCGCTCAGCTCCTGGAGCACCTCCTGCGCCTCGCTCAAGGCCAAGCTGCTGCGCAGGTGAGCGCGCCCGCCCACCACCCCCAGCCCCGCCCTCCCGCCCTGCAGCATTCTCTGCCCC